>PVJA010000996.1:55777-139751 GCA_004027025.1 Myocastor coypus
AAAAAAAAAAAAAAAAAAAAAAAAAAAAAAAAAAAAAAAAAAAAAAAAAAAAAAAAAAAATCAGAGAGGAAAAAGATTGAAGAGAAAGGGGCATTGGGTCTGTCACCCTCTGCTTTGGCCATGGGGACAGGGCTAGCATATTTTACACTCATTATACGGGCAGAACCTTGACAGTATAAACACCCTGTACACTGTTCTGCAGCACACCTTTCTCATGCACTAAAGATACATTCCATTGTCATGCATTTGCAACACTGATTAAGGGATGACTGTGTTAAGCACTGGCCTAGGTGTTTAACAGATGAGTAGGATCTTTTCTCTTTCCAAGGAGCAATGCATCCCTGAAGACATATCTTTTGGCTTTTATAATCATCAAATTCTCAAGACAACCCACAGGTCTTGCTGTGCAGAGCAAGCACTGCCATATGACTGGGCACCCACACTAGGTTCAAGAAACACTTGGGATTCAGCCTCAGAACTTCAGTCTTAACAGGACCCCAAGATCCAAGCCTTGCATGGAACCACAGAGGAATTAAGGCTCTGAGAGAAGGCCTTGAGTGGCTTAGGATAGCTCAGCCTGACAGCCAAAGGGTAACCCCAAAGACAGCTGGGCTGGAGATTCTAGGCAGACCAGACAGGACAGCCATGGCCAGGCCAGCTGCCCCTCTGAAGAGCTGGAAATCAGAAGCAACATGAGCTGCCTCCACAGACTGCACTGCTGCCCATGTTTGCCTGTGCGATCACCATCAGCATCAAGCTCACACCCTGCTTTGCTGAGTGCTTTGGGATTTCTCAAGTAGAAAAGGTGCTATATAAAATCAATCATAGGAAACACCACTGCTGCCAGCTCCAAGCAGCTACAGTAATAGGTGTCCACTCAATCAATAGTGCCTCACTGAGAAGGAGAAAGAACACTATTAAAAAGATGTGCTCTTAGACAAACTTCCCTCAAGTAAGGGGCAAGAAAATCCTACCTTACATAGAATGCCCAGAAAGCTTGCAATACATTGATCTTTCATGGCCAGCCTTAAGCATGCTCAAGTGGGGTGAACTGCTTTTATGTATACTGGCTTTTATTTAACCACACAAGAACTCAGACTGATACCCAGTTCCTCATAGAGCCCCCTGCAGGAAATTTCTATTGGATTTTAAAATCCAGTTATAGAATGAAAATGAAATTAGCTCTGTAGCACTGGGGGAGATAAAAATGACTTCTATAAATTGCTTGCCAAAAATTAATGTGAATGTTTGGAATACAGTCTAACTTACCTGCCTTTAATTATATTTAAATATAAGGGAATATGTAGGTGTATATCATTAGTTTATGTTGTTCATGAACTGGGATCCTTGGATAATCCTAAAGAAGCATGGACTTGAGATACATATGTTTTCCATTTTATTTCAGAAGTTGAAAATGCAATAAATAAATAAATAAATAAATAAATAAATAAATAAAATTACCTTACTATATATACTAACTCCTAATGCTCTTTAAAGATACAACTAAGGAATTTAAGTAGGTGAGAAAATCAGGATGAAGACATTTTATAGTATTTTTCATCCTTAAGCTATTTTTGTTAACTAAAGTTTTATGCTTTTCTTGAGGTAGAGAGAACATTAGAAACAAAATGGTGGCCTGGCAGGATGGCTCCGTGGTCTAAAGCACCGGCTTAGGAAAGCTTAGGCAGCTTCAGGGACCACGGTTCGATCCCCAGCACCACATGCTGTACCAGCCCTGCCCTCAGGGCAGGCTGAGCCGGCCATCAAAATAAACAAACAATCAAAAGTTCTGAAACTGCCGGGCGTGGTGGCTCACGCCTGTAATCCCAGCGCTTGGGAGGCTGAGGCAGGAGGATCGGTGCGAGTTCGAGACCAGCTTGGGCTACAAAAGTGAGCTCAAGGCTAGCCTGAACTGCATAGCGAGACCCTGTCTCAAAAAGACAAAAAAAAAAAAAAAAAAAAAAGTTCTGAAGCAAGAAAAAAAAACCCCAAAATAGTGACAGCCACTGATGTTCTGCATGTAGACGTTTAAACTAAGAAAAAGTCCTTTTGCAGTTTCTCTAATGAAGCACTCCTGTGGTCTGAAGAAGAATTTTAAATCAGCCACTAGCATCTCTTAATATTACTTGTGTAATATTAAGAGTTCAAATAGCTAAAGCAAAAGTGATTTAAAAACTCACATTTATTAGAAAATGTGCAGGTCTTCTGCTCAGAGTACTTTCAGCACCTTAGGACCCCTGGTGGGTCTTAGAGATTGGCCCTAGCAGATCATCGGTCACAGCGTAGGAAATGGTCCTAGGCTCTCCAATGCAGGTAAGAAAACTATCATGTGTTCACAGTGACTTCCTCTATGTCACCTCTCTAAGAGGTCCCAGGGCCCAACCCTAACTCTAGCCCACTGCCCCTCTGCAGTTGTCTTTTATCTTTGTTACCTATCACTCTCCACCAAAATGATTTTGGTTTCTGTCAAAATGCTCAAAGTGTTCACCCACGACAAACAATGCTCTCTTCCTTTCGTAGGGTTCTGTTCCATCTTGTCCACTTATGAACTTAGACTCAAGTGTGATCCACTTATTGCATGAAGCTGCGGGGTTACAGGCTTAGACCTGGAGCTTTGCTGATAACCATGGCTGACTTCGAGGGGCTCCCAGCGGCAGTGGGGAGGAGGTGGTGGACCGGTTGACATGTGTCTTACCCCTGGCTCCAGCTTCATAGTCCCAGGGACTGAGCCTCTAGTAGATTCCCAGACTTACTCTACTTCCCAGAACTACAACATTACCCAGAGGTAGACCATAATGCCAGATAATTCAGTTGTCTGGATGGAAATAACCAAACCCCAAATTCTTAGTGATTTTTTCTTATTTAATGTGATTGAACTTAGTTTGTTCAACTTCTTGTAAAACCTAACACCACCAGTGGAGGCAGAGGCTTCATAATCACATGGGTCTAGAAGCCTGCACCCCTACATTCCAAGTATGGATCCATCCATCCCCACCCCCCCTGTGTACTGGCGATCAAACTTAGGACCTTGCTCACGGCTCATGTCAGTCAGGCACTTATGCCACTGAGCTATCTCCCTAGACCCCAAGAATGATTCTTACACAACCAAATTTGTATCTTTCCAGCTGAATTATTTCTTAAAATTTTACTAGTACATGTTTGCATTCCATGCAGTTTACAGTGATCTTGGAGTGTGGTCATGCATGCTTAGCTCCGCTTGTTTCCTTTTGTCAATCCTCTTGCCCCCCCCATGTTCTATTTCCCCTGTCCCAGTTCTCATTCTTGCTGATATAATTAATCTTAGCTCATGTTATGGCACATAATGCTTATGTTGATGGAGCAGAATTATTTTAAACCTTACTTTTTTTCTGCAGGTGGGGTCGCACCTTGTTTCCAAATCATACTGAGAGACAGGGACAATCACCAAACTCTGTTCTGTCGTATTCCTCCCCTTGAAACATTTTATCAATCAATGATAAGAAATAAGGGCAACTTCTGTGCCTCACCCCATTTCTGGAGACTGGACTCAGGGCCTTTTTTGCACTGAACTACATTTCCAGTCAACATTCACCAAATTCACAAAATTGTGTAAGCTGGGCTGCAACTTGCAGTCTCCCCACCTCAGTCTCCCAGAGTCCTGGGGTTAAGGTGTGTATCATCACACCCATCTTTAGTTTCCTCCTGTGTGAATTCTGAAGAAGATAAAAAGCCAAAATAACAAGAAAGAGCAGAATATTAAAAAAGAAGAAAAGTAGAAGAGGAACAATATAAGCTCGACCTCAAAGTAAGATAAGACAAAACTT
Source organism: Myocastor coypus (assembly GCA_004027025.1). Taxonomy (NCBI): domain Eukaryota; kingdom Metazoa; phylum Chordata; class Mammalia; order Rodentia; family Myocastoridae; genus Myocastor; species Myocastor coypus. The sequence continues at coordinate 59,581 of PVJA010000996.1, forward strand.
TCAAATACTAAAAATCTCCTGCAAATACTTAATTCTGCTTTGCAGCTTCTAGATAAGGCATCAAGAAATAACACTCATTTTTTTTTATATAACATTCACTTCGAATTACTTTTTAAATTGATTATTTAAAATCCTGGCTGGGTTTTCTGTATTAGTGATGGGGATCAAACCTAGGTCATACAAATGTTAGGCAAGCTCTCTCCCACTGCGCTACAGCCTAGCTCTTGTGTCAGGAGGAAGTTAATGTTGACAAATGCTGAATAAATAACATGAAAGAACAAAAAAGTTGATTTTTTTCATATGTTTTTAGAATTTATTGGATGATGATGACTATGAAAATACTTGGAAGATTTAGTGCTATACGTAGCTTTGAGTGAGATCTTTCTGGACTTCAGTTTCTGTATCTGCAAAGAGGGCTATAAAAAAGGTGCAGCAGTATCTACATTTCCTCCCAGTTCTAAGAGTCAGCTAAGTAAGATCTGCAACATGTAACAATTAGGATCAATAACATATTTGCTATGTGAATTCTAATCCTTACTATAACAATATGTATTATTAGTTTTTCAAAAAACTTGAAGTCCACTTTCAACATTTTTGGTTTCTTAAGTACAGTTGCTCTCTATAGCACTAACTTAAATTTTATGGTTTAGTTGGCAGCTTGGCTGACCTTAGAGCTTCACAACTGGGATGTACTGAATTCTCCCAACATGTCATTAGTAAAACATCGGGAATATCCCCCCACTGCAGGTTTAGCTCCATGAAAAACACTCTGTAGCCACCACACCTGTCCCTGAGGTGAGATCTGGGCTTTCCATGGCCAGCAAAGCAAACTGTCAATAGTGAGCCATTTCATGCTATTGTCCAAATATGCAGATAGTCTGAGTGTCCACAGAAGCCTGGATAAAGCAGGCAGCAAAAAAGGCAATTTGGGACAATTCAGGATCTACAAGCAGGTCACAACATTTTTACAGCTTCACTAAAGGAAAGCTCATGAGATGCAAGAGAAATCAGTGTGAGCAGTACCAAAGTACATTATCCTGTGACACAAAAAGCGTAAATCATGTGTGTATGAAAATCATAGGCCCTAAGCTTTAGAGAGAGTTGTGCAATTGACAATCAAATGGAGCTTAAAGGGAATTACGAGGTTTTCAACTAAAGTCTTGAAATAAAGAAAGTAATATTTTACAGCAAAAAATTGCAAATGTCAAGTTTAAATCATAAGACTTTGCACCATTGAGCTACTAGCTGGTTCTGTAGCTTCTTCAGTCCTTAACACAGGGAAAGACCAACTTTCATGCTCAATAAAGCTTAAGAACTTTAGAAATACATTTAGGAGCATAATTCATGTATTTGTGACTTTCTCCCTCCCTAAATGGCTAATTGTAGAAGAAAAATGAGTGAGCACAAGAACTTCTTGGAATGTAACCTATTTCTCCGTTTGCTTTGGATCCTGATCCTACAGTTCTTGGGTTTTAAAAATGGGACTGCCACTAATTTGCTCATTTAACAAGCCGGATCCCTAGGAATATGGAAGGCTGTCCTCCCTATTCCCGGAAACCCCAGGGCCAGCTGACCTCGCAGGCAGCCAACCAACCACCAGTCCCCATGAAAAGCTGGAACCCAGCTGCCCAGTTCAGTCGCTCATGTCCAAAGCCAGACAGGTGGCAATCCAGATTGAATCCGTTGTTGTGGGAATGATTTGATTCACAAACAAGGTTATTAAATTTTATATGGAGACAGGTGAAAGTCACAGGATCCTAGACAGAAAGACCTGATTCATATAATTTTAACTTAATAGCTGTGAATTCGGGAACATAAAGCAGAAAAAAATTAATGGGAAGGCGCTGCCCCTCCTCCGCCGCCTGCCGGCCCGCACTCCACGCGGTGCCCATGGTGGCCAGCACAGCCTGCCTCGCCAGCCCTCGGGAGCGCCTGGCTCCGGCCAGTCTTGACGACGCAAAAACTGCAATTTGGCCGCAAGTCCCTGCGAGTGGACACTGCCACCAGCGGCTCTGACACCGGGTTATTTGTTGTTGCTGTTCCCTGTCCCTGTTTGCACATTAATCCAGTGACAATTAGGTGTCAGCGAACGTTGTTTCTGCTTAGCTGATAGCCTTGGGCTCTGCGCTTGAAGCCCTAATCAGGAGTGTAAACTCTGCTATATTTCAATTTGGAGAAGCGCTCTTCCGCTAAGAGGCCCCTGGCACTGCGATAAATAAAACGCCTATTTACTCTATTGCCACACTTAGACATCTAATGCACTTACTACCAGCCCCCTAATCATAGCCTACAGTTAAAACCGCCTATAAATCACCCGCCCTCGGCCCGCGCATTAGCGAGGCCATTTTCCCCAAACCCCACAATGAGCACTGTTTCCTTTTCTTGTTAGTCAAAAGCTGGCTGATTTTTATTAGGTTAAAGACGAGTTCACAGATGGTAAATCGCGTGCAGAGAAGAAATGAACTGCTGAGTGGCCCCGAGGCCATGTGCCGGGTCGAACCCGGATCGGCGGAACCAGGACCCGGCCTCCTCCTCTGGAACCGCGCCCTGCGGGGCGCCCGGCGTGCCCGAGCCGCAGCCCAGCCCGCACTCCTTCTCTTTCAATCCCTGATCTCAGGTGGAATTAGGGGGATTAGAGCGGCGGGTAAATGAGGCGAGGGTGCAAAATGACTCCTTTCTGAACCAAACGGCGCGCTCCGTGCTGGGGAAATGAGATGCACATTTAAATCCCATCCATCCACCGCCTGTGGCCACTGCCATGTACCTGCCTACTTAGCCCAAGGGTTAATTAATTGAGGCTTCAATGCACTATTGCGAAAGCATTATTGCATTTGATACTCTACATCTGTGATTTAAAACTCTTTCAGTCCCTTGTCAGCGAGGGAGGGTTTTTAACTAGGAAATTAGCATTCAGATAAGGGAACGCTCTATTTGCTTCTGAAAGGAAGGAAATATTAAGGATGCTGGCGCACAAGCGGGGCTGTCATATCCTGTCCCATCCTGGAGGAGCAAGGCCAGGCTCCCCTGAGAGTACCCAGGCCCCAGTCTCCTGCTGGGGACCCTGCCAGAACTGAGAGGCCAGAGAACCACCTCTGTTGCAGCCTCCAACCTGCTGGGCATTTACCTCTGCAAAAGCGGGACTATATTTTCTCCTCATTTCTCAGGAGCTGATTCTTCTTAAAATGCATTGCCACGCTATGTTGGCTTTCTGATTTCCCCCACAGGGTTCAGGTGAAGAAAGTAACCCACTTTCTCAGGGAGGATGAGACGTAAATATCCCAATAGAATTCTAATAACACTGCCACCAGACAGGGGGGACGCGGCTGTTAGCCATTATTACCCTTATTTTAGCATTGGGATTCAAGAGCTAAAACACTAGCAGATCCAAAGAAGTACAAAAATTAGTAGTTGACAAACGAACATTCAGGATCAGAAATTGAGTCAGAATCCTGCAACCTAATAATCATCCTGTAATGTCCGATGTAGACACTGTTTGCATTCAAAATGGATAAAGTTTAAATTTTGAACTCTCAGGTAAAAAAAAAAAAAAAAAAAAATTTAAAAAGAAATAAAAATAATAAAACCTTTGGCACCTACTTTATCACAAAATGAGCACCGAGATTTTTTTCTTGGCCGCAGGGCCAGGGGAATTTGGAAGGCTCTGGATCCTTCAGCAGTGAAACACTGCCAAGTGAAGGAGGAAGGAAGAGGAATTTCTTTTACTGGACCAGGGCTTTTCACCTAATTAAGCGAGAACCTAATCTTCCATGGAATTTCACCCAAGTCAATACTTTGGTTAAAAGAAACTTTGGAATTTCTTTTTAACAGTCGGGAACTGGCTTTGATTCTGTGTGTGCATACATGCGTGAACATGTGCATATAAGACTGTGACATCAATCCCATACTTTCTTCTAACAGGCATCATTTAGGAACTTATCACTACAGGATTACCAATAAACTTCCCTTGTAAGTGTTCACTACATGTATCTTGGTTTGACTCCATGTTCTACATCTTCTTTGTGGCATTTAAATAAAGAAGGAATCAGAGAAAGCTGGCAAAGTAACAAGAAATAATCTCTGGACAGGGTATTTGCTGTGTTTGCCTTACAACTTCTTTGTATTCCCAATCAAACCTTGAGCCATGGTGCCAATTTCAAAGTTACCTTGGACTACTTTGCTCCTAAGGACCCACTAGCCTAACCTTGTTATGTTCGTGTGGTACTTTGAAGTGTTTCACAATGCAGCCAGTCTACATGGAACTGTCTCATTGGTGGCAGTCACTTTTCTGCTGCCACATGCAGAGAAAACAGATACTTCCCATTATTTTAAATCTGTTTGATATAATCCTTTAGATGTAGGAAAATTAGAACTTGGTTTTCTGCCTGCTTTACACCGTATTTTTCCTACATTGCTCACACTGGCTCATTATAGGAAGGCTTTTTCCCTTGAACCCCTTGGTGGCCTGCATAGGAGTCTACAAAATAGAAGAGCACTGCAGGAAGAGCATATAGCATTTCGGAAGAAAAGAAACGCACGTGTAACTGAATAAGGCCTGAAAATTGAGAAAATGAAATGGTGAAATTCCAAATCCAGGTACTTGACAACTATGCTTTGGGGACATTCTGTGGTGTCCATTGCCTGAGATTGTTCTGCTTTCAACACAGAAGGAGAGATCTGTACATTTGGAGTGGCTCATAGGACCCATGGATGTCACTTGATATCTGGAAAGAAACATGTGCAGCATGGCTTGTTACAGTGCTTAATTTAAGTATCTTTCCTTAGCGTGGAGCCAACAATTGTACATCCTGAAACAAACTGTCAAAAATAAAAATATAATGAGACTGAAGATAGAAGTAAAATTCCTACTAAGAAATGGGCACCCAGTAAATTTTTGTCCATGAGGAGAAGATTTCAATATCAAGGCCGCAGAACACAAAGTCAGCCACATATATTTCAAATCCATTCCTTGTATCACACCCAAGTCCCTTTTGAGGGCAAGCAGAACCTACCTTGCTGCTTCACAGACATGGAGCTAACTAAAGGACATGTTCAGCTTCCAGGGCCCAAGGGGCAGAGGAAAAACAAAGCCTGGTTCCTCTCAACAGAAGCGAGGAAGTTGTCTTGTCTGGTATCTTCTGCTGCTTGCCCTTTTGCCACTGACTCTGCAAGTATCTTGGAGGGAAACAAGTGGGATCCACTATGACTTAGGAACCATTCCAAATTCCTGAGATGCAGTGCTGAAAAAAATAGCTGAAAAGTGGGCCATAACCTGTGATCGAAGGATGTTATGTGGACAACTAAGGTGTTTCGTGAGATTTAGCCCGTAGAGGTATTGAGGGTAGCAAGGAGAGAGGATCCCCAGCAAGCCATCCACACTCCAGATTCTTTGAGGACCATTTGAGCAAAGCCAGAGCAAGAATTTCAGAGCTTGGGAGGCTGAAATCAGGATGATCACCACAAGTCCTATCTGTGTAGTGAGACCCTGTAGACCCTGTACTAAGTACAATATTTTAAAAAAGCAGATCTCATTGAGATCTGCTTAGCAATATGATAGGATAATTAAAAAAAAAAGCCTTATTCTGTCTTTTTATTTAATTAACAAATTAACTAATTTCATACTGGGGACTGAACTCAGGGCTTTCACACTGAGTTATAGCATCAGCCCTTTGTTAATCTTTTAAAAAATTTTGAAATGGGCTCTCACTAAGTTGTTCAATGTCTTTCTTTCATAGGGACAGAAATTGTGGATTTATTGGTCTTGGGTTTTGGTTTTGATGACATTTAATTCTCTTTGATATTTAATTCTCGAAGGTTAGCTTGGATAACTGAAAACATCAGTCTCTACCTCACCAAAGGGCCAGCTTTGAAGTGGGTTTGCCACATAAAGAACAAGGGCCTGCTGGAGAATCGATTCTGTGAACTTGTCCCTGGTTCCGCTTAGCATGGAATATCACAGAAGAGATGGCAACTTCCTTTTGCTATCCCATGTATGCCAATGCATCCCTCTTCTGCTATCTGGACTTCCCAAGTTCAGAACCTAAAGTATGGGCTAGGAGTCCCAATTCATTTCTCTATCACATAGGTAGAAAGCCAATAATTACATTGTCTTCCTAGGGTACAGACACTAAAGAGGCAGGCAGACTACCCAAAGGTCATTTCCAAAAGATCCATTAGTAAAATCCAGAGGAAAAGATATCTGAGATCCACTTCGATTTACATCTGTGATTCATTGGTACAGAAATATAAATAATGAACACGATGGTTAATTGATGGATAAGAATATAATTTTTCCAGGTAGCAAAAATAACCCATTATGAAAGGTTTTAAAATACTGTTTTTCAAACAAGGGAGGTATGATCTTACCTTGATAAACCAAAGAAGTCCAGATGATTTAATTTAAAGTTATGTTTTTCAGGGGAGAGTCAGCTATTGTCTTTAAAAGAGGGGTAGGAGGGTATGGCTCACTAGTAGCAGTTGACAGAAAAATAATAATAATAATAATAATAAGTTAAATTGAAAAGTGTCAGATTCTTAATTGAAAAAAAGGAAAGCAGTCTTTCAAGTAATAGTTTTCTTTTTCTTAGTAAAGGAAAGACAAACTCACAGGATAGAGGTCCTGAGGCACTCAAAACAGCAGTAGGCATCTTCAGGCACCCAAGACCCCCAGCTTCTTAGATCCAGTGCAGTGGGAAGGAGATGATTTTGCCAGCCACACCCCCAAAGTTGGCCCTGTTAGCAAGTGTAATAGGACTTTTTCAGTTTCATAAAATATCTTGATAACTGGAAAGTGCCAGGTAATAGTTGCCTGTTCCAACTATGAATTTCACAGAGATTAATATACCCCTTTAGATTTCTTAAGATTCTATCAGGAGGCCTCCCCTAGTCTTGGGTGTTTTACAATCTCTGTGGGGGCGAAGCTCAACTGAAACTACCATTCAACAGCCTAACTGTCATCTTCATCTTCTTCTGGCATAAAAATACATATTTTTCCCCATAATAAAGATTTTTTATAATAGCAATAAAGTAACTCCAGAGAACATGGTTGTCTTGAGATAGCTTAACTGTGTCTGGTACCTCATAACACCCTGGGGAGACAGCAGCCCATAATAGTCCTTTTTGCTGCCGTGTCTTTGCTTAATTAAGGAATAAAGCCAAAAGGTCAGTGCTGGAGAAAGTGTAAATCTTCAAAACTTTTCATTCTTGACCCAAACTCTGTGTCATAAAACTTCCGTTATTTTCAGAACAAGCGGTACACCCACCCAGTCAGCAAGGAGACACTTGAATACGTATTATACCTTTAAAATATGCTTCTGACACTATGAAAATACATTCCTAACCTCTGGACTTAGAATTATGATTTTGCCTTTTTAGAGAGAGAGAGACCCTCACAAACCCCCCACCAATCCCTACTGGCTGGGAAGATTTAACCACTGGACCCAGCTCCTCGGGCAGACCTCACGGGCCTAAAGGGCATTAGTGTTTCCATACTAACATGACTAGGAGGTGAGAAAGCAAGGGGGTGTCGTGGAGAGGAAAAATGAGGATGTGTACTAATCTCTCCAGCTTATTAGTTACTTCATTGCTGCTGGGAATGCGAAATATGATTTCAGCTCCAATCGTTTTATAGATCACTGATTACTGTCTGTCATAATGAGCAAGGTGGTTTGGACTCTGGCTTAGGTTACTGGAGCTGCATTCATTTGCAGTAGGGGTTTACAGATTATAATGCAGGCTCCCCACTCAGAATAGGTATTTCTGACCAATGATACTCATTTTAAATGGGCGCTAACCTCTAAGCTGATTTGTTAGAGCTGATAGAGTACAATAATAAATATTATTTCTCTTCAAGAAATAGAACCACTCATGGCTGTGCTAATTGGACAAAAAGTGTTATTCCATTATGGATCTAATTATATGTCATCTGCTTCTCTCTCAGATAAATAAATGGACAGACAGATGCTATGTTGATCAGTTAATGTTGTGATAGATCAATCAATTGATCTGGACCTGCACAATACATATTTATTGAAGAACAAAGATGATTTATTTTTCTTTCAAATAAGAGAATCTAGACGTGACTATTCTATAAATGGGAATAGATGATGAGCAAGGAGTTGCCATTGTAATCCTGCTGTGGAAAAGGAAATTCATCCTTCTTCTTTTGCTTACATATTCAGCAGACATTATAGCTCAATAAAAATGGGATGTTTAAATATTTGATAAACATGGATATAGCAATGCACTACTAAAACTGCTAGAGTAGCCTGGCAGACTCTCATGAAAACATAAATTTGCCCTGCATATAAATGGAAGTATTTTGTAATTCTGGTCTTAAAATGCACTCTCTCTCTCTCTCTCTCTCTCTCTCTCTCTCTCTCTCTCTCTCTCTCTCCCTTTCTCTCCCTCTCTCATTTCCTTTGCAATTGTTACCTGATATAGCCCAGGATGAGATTTAAGCTATGTGAACTTCCAAGATTCTGACCAATATGGGTCCTGCACTAGTGCTTAGACATTTGCAGGCTTCTCTTAGCTATCATCCAGTGGGGGCCACCAGAAAGAGTCCTCAGGCTCTGCTGATTTCTCATCAAGACCCTTCTCATATCCAACTGAAAGGTGAATGTAGCAAACTCATCACTAACATGGTAAGCTTCTGGTGCTGACTCTTGGCTCCCCCTGTGAAGTCTGATCTTTCCATGCCCCAAGGTGAAAGCTGCCTGTGGCACTGGGCCATGGGAGCCCCCTCTTGTCAACATGGAGTTTCAACTGGGCAGAGAGAAGTAGCATCTGCTAGACAGAGGGATGCCAAAGAGGGAGGCTCCCGGCTGTCCTGCAGGCTGCCAAATGCCAGCTATTTATCTAAATGGCTCTGCACTTCAAGTATAGAATAGAAAAGCAAAATCCCAAAAAGGCACAATTTTTTTCTGAGGGGTGTGTGTGTGTGTGTGTGTGTGTGTGTGTGGTTCAACAGTTGTTTCACCTGGCCTCCTTTCATGACTCTGAAAACCTGTGTGCTTCTAAAATCTACAGTCAACAAAACCAGGGGATTTATAAAGTCAAACAAGTGGTATCCTTGGCCAAGGTAGGCAGATTGCTATAGATGTAGTAGTTGTACCAAACTGTGAATATGGAGACAGAAAATATTATCCAGATCAGAGACTGGGCACGGTGGCATGCTCCTGTAATCCCAGCTCTTGGAAGGCTGTAAACAGGCAGATCACTATGAGTCCCATCTAGTAGTGAGACCCTGAATACCCTGTAGAACCTTCCCTAAAATACATAAAGAAAAAGAAAAGAAAAGAAAAGAAAAGAAAAGAAAAGAAAATGTTACCCAGATCAGGGTGACTCTAAGTTTGGGACTCCCAGAACACCAGCATTAATTTCATCCTAGTCTTGGGTGTTTTACAATCTCTGTGGAGGCAAAGCTCAATTGAAACTACCATTTAACAACCTAACTGTCATCTTCATCTTCTTCTGGCATAAAAAATACATATTTTTCCCCTTTGTGCTTGCCAGGCAGACCACCAAGTTATCTCCTCAGCTCCCATAATTATATTAAATAGTAGTGGTGGCAGTGGGTATGTTATCTTTTTCCTGATTTTGAAGTGAAAGTTTTCAGTTTTTGATCATTCAGTATGATGTTGGCTATTGATTCATCATAGATGCATTAATTTCTTCTCTGATCTTTATAATTTCTTCCTTTGTATCTGTTTTTGGTTTAACTTATTCTTCTCTTTCTAGATACTTGAGGTTCAACATTATTTATTTGAGCTCATTCTGTTTTTCTGATGTGGGAGTTCTTTGCTATAAATTTTCTGTGTAGAACTGCTTCCATTGCATCTCATAAATTCTAGTATATTTTATTGGTATTATTACTTAATTGTAGAAGCTGATTTCTTCTTTAATTTCATCTATGGCCTATTAGATCTCAGGAGGATGTTAATTGCCTTGTGTTTATGTTTTTTCTTTCAATTTCATTGGTCTATGATCGGATAATATGTATGGGATAATTTCAATTCCTTTGCATTTACTTAATCATGTTCTTTGAGCTAGTATGTAGTCTACTTTGGAGAAAGTTCAATGTGTACTTGAGAAGAATATGTATTCTATTGTTGTAGACTAGAACATTCTGTAGAAACCTACTAAGCCCATTTGTTCACAGGTTTTATTCAGTTTTGATGTTTTCTTTGTTGATTTTTGTGTAGTAGATCTATTTGTGACAGTGGGGTATTGAGGTCTCCTATTACAATTGCATTAGTGCTTATCAAATTTTTCATAGCCATTGATATTTGTTTTATATAGTTGGTTGTGTGCTGGTACTGGGCATGTATATATATTTATGGTTGTTATGTCTCCATCTTGGCTTGTTCCTTTGCCAAGGAGCTAGCGACCTTCTCAGTCTTGCATTGCTTGTCTGCAGAGAGTAACTATACCTGCATATATCTGGGTTCTTGTTGCATGAAATATTGTTTTCCATCCTTTGTTTTACTCTATGAGCTTCTTTTAGACTTAATGCATTTCTTGTATGCAGCATATTATTGAATTTTGTTTCTTGATTTATTCTGCTGATCTATTTCTTTTGTTTGGTGAATTGAGACGATTCACTCTGATGATTATTAACTGACACATATTGACTTGTCCTAGTCATCATATTATCTTTCTTTCATTGATTCTCTTTTTTTCTCGTGTTCAATTGTTTGTCTTGCGTATTCATTCTATTGAGATTCTTGGAATTGTTATATTTTACTAGAATACCCTTCAGAACTTTTTGGAGTGCTGGTTTGGTGGCAACGAATTTCCTTAGATATTCTTTGTCATGGAAGTATTTATCAATTTTGAAAGATAGTTCTGTAGGGTACATCAATCTAACTTGGAGGTTGTTTTCTTAGGGCTTGAAGTATCTCACTCCAAGCTCTCCTTGCTTGAGAATTTGTGTTGAGAAATTTTTTTGGATTCTGATGGGCTTTCTTTTATAGGCTATTTGTTTTCTCTCACAACTTTTAATGTTTTTGTTCTTGTGTTAAATTTCTGGAATCTTCACCGTTACATGCCTTAGTATAGATCTTTTTTGATCATGGCTACTTGGAGTTCTATATGCTTCTCCTAAAGGTCGAATTCTTTTCTTGTGCTTGGCAAGTTTTCTGCCATCACTTACTTCTGTGAAGAAGTCTTTGTACTATCTCCTGTTTTCCCATTGACTTTGAGCAATCTTAGGTCATTTTCTTTGCATCATCTGCCACATATTGAGTTAATATTTTGTGATATCTTGCTATCCTTAAGAAATATTTCTTTTTATAATTGCTGGCCACAGTCTTGTCTTCTATATCTGATATTCTGTCCTCACATTGGCTTATTCTGCTGTATATATTTTCAATAGATAGTTTAATTTCTGGGATATCTGTTTGAATCTGTTTTATGGAATCCAATTATTTCCATAATGGATATTCATGACTTTCACCAATTTTTTAAGTCCTCCCCCACACCTTTTTTTTTAGTCTGTATCTACTATGCACTCACTAATCAAGTCTTTCATTATGATCATCATGACTTTCATTATCTATGTTTTTTTTTTTTTTTTTTAGAGACCCATTTTTCTGCTTTGTTACATGTGCTTCTACCATGTTAGGAAATTCACCAGGGTGGCTTTTGATTTATTTTCACCTCAGTGACCCCTGGAGATCAGGGTTGCATCTGGCTTCTGTGTTTTTATTTTCTTTTCTTTTTTTTTTTTTTTTGTATTGATGCTTATAAACTGCTTATGATGGGTAACTTTATTACAAGGAAATGACTACTTTCAGAGATATCTTCTAGTGTTTACTCCTTTTTGTTGTTGCTGTTGTGGGACTGGGGTTCAAACCCATGACCTTGCACTTGCCAGACAGGCACATGTGCCACAGAGCTATTTTCCCAGCCCTCCTCAGAGATATCTTCCAGATATAGCTGGTTCTTGGTGTATTAGTCTGTCCCAGGAACCTACCTCTTAAGGTTTATAAAGGATGAGAAGTTGCAGCTCATTTAGCCAAGCACCCAGTTTGCTGATACTGGGCTGCAATATTGTTTATGATCCCTTGACAATCTAGGTATTCACATACAAGCAAGATCAATTTATTACAGCAACTGTGTCACCTTGCATAAAGCACAATCAACAGAACGATAAAAGTTAAATATGTACTGAAAAATGATGTTCTGTAGTAGCTAATAATTTGCCACCTTTAACTATCTATGCAAGATTTGTGGTTATATAACATTTAAGACAAAACAGAAAATTATGTACAGTAAATATTCACTCAAAAGAGCAAATTCACCCAGGTGTGGTAGCACAACCTTGTGATGGCAGCACTAGAGAGGCTGAGGCAGGAAGACTGCTGTAAGTTTGAGGATAAGCGGGCTACAATGACAACAACAACAACAAAAATGCAAACAACTTTACCCTCAGGGGAGAAAATTAAAAGGGAGAAGAGGAAATAAAATAGAGAAATAAAAAAAGAAAACAAAGTTGGAAGCAAAGCTGAAGGAGAGAAAAATTACCCAAGCTTCAGGGTATGGTGAAGACAGAATGAAAGAATTAAAAAAAAAAAAAAAAAAGAACAAGGACAAAACAATGCAAGACTCCTGCAGTACTGGTCCTCATTCAAGAAGTGACTGCTCTGGCAGGTAGGTAGGAGGCAGTCAGAGTCCTCATTCAGGTTAAATGATCCTGGTGGGGTGGTAATAGGGCTAGAGCATGGTATCGGTTCTGGGACTTTCAAATCCTCAAAAATCTGGCTATGGAAGTAGAGCTTGAGTTGCTTAGCTCATAATGCTCCAGGTATCTCTCACCAGACTGACCACTGTTCGCTGACCATGAATGTCTCTGTGGGACATTCATGCCCCTCACCCAGCCACTATAGCAGTGTATCACTGCGAGCCCTGAAATGAATCTGACCCATGGCTGCTCTGAGTCCTGGGCTCAGTTTGCCCCTCCCTGAAATGAGGTCTGATGAAGCCCACTGTCTTGGAGACATGGCAGTCACTTGGACTGAAGCCACTCACCTGCTTCTGTAGTGCACAGCATCCACTGCTCCACTACATGGGTGCTTTTCTCCCTTAAAGCCTCTGGAGTCATCCACCCACACTGTGTCTCTGTAGATTCCATCTTCCTCCTTTATGTCAGAAGCCAAGAGCTCGGGAGAAAATGCAGGTTGTTCCTTCCTTTTTCTGCATCATGGTCTTTCTGCAGTTTCTCAGTATGTTCCAGTTTTTCTTTCAGGTCCTTCCTGGAACCCTGAGATTCACTTTTTTCTTTCTTTCCTGCCCCACTTGTTATTTTCCACTGTCAGTATTCCATTTATCTTTTTTTTTTTTTTTTTTTCAGAACCAGGGATTGAACTCAGGCCTTTGTGCTTGCCAGGCAAGAGCTTATTCCACTGAGCTATCTTCGCAGCCCCAGTGTCTGTATTCCAAATCATGGAGAGGTTTATGTACTGCTGCTTACTGTCTCACCATTTTCCTGAAGTTGGATCATGCCATTTTAAAGCAATTTACTTTTTTATTGGCACATCTTAAAAATGCATAATGATCACATCCATCATAGGGAATTTGTACCTGCACACGATACATCTTGCTGATTCTCTTTTTTCTCAGCCTCCTTACCTCCCTTCAATTCCTCTTCCTCTCCTTACTTACAAAAGCTTTGTTTCCATTTTTGTCTCTTCTCTTTTTTTTTCTTATTCCTTCATCCCCTCCTTCTTCTTCTCCTTCTTCTCCTTTGAAAGTTTTCTTCCCATTTTCCAATATCTATTATACATTTTGGTTCTTATTCACACTTTTGGTTTCTGAAACCAGAGAAACAATGTGACATTTACATATATGTGTCTCTGAAGTATTTCACTTAAAAGTATGGTCTCAAAAAAAAAAAAAAAGGATGGTCTCAAAGAGACTGCACCATTTAAAAAAAAATCTCAGATGATTCTTACCCTGAACCCTAAGTTGCAGATCTAAGTCACTGGGCTCTTGTGGAACAGGAGCAAAGACAGCACTCCTTATGTTGCTTGGTGCAGGGGCCCCTCCTGGATCCTCAAGCCAGTAGCACAGGATCTTTTCTAATTCTGTTTCCTCTACTTCTGTCACATGGTCTCTAGTCTGTCAAATTTCTTTACCTCCTTCAATAAAGACACATGTGATCACATCAACAGAGCCCACTCGCATAACTCAAGATGATTTCCCCGTCTCGGGATCCTTAACATTATCACACACGTTGTCTCTTTTAACATACAAGGAACATTCATAGGTGATTAAAGCATGGATATCTTCAGGGGCTCTTATTTAACCTATCATAACTGGCCTTGCTAATTGTTTTCTGAAAATCACAATTATTGAGGTATACTTGACATACAATAATCACTTTGACAGTTTGATGTGTCTTGACAAAAACAGTTGTAGAACTTCTATCACAACCATGTAGAATGTTTCCATTATTCAAAAAAATTCCCTTCTAACTTTTTGTAAGGATTCGATTTCTTATTTATTTATTTATTTATTTATTTATTTATTTATTTATTGTCTTTTTGAGACAGGGTCTTGCTATGCAGCTGAGGCTGGCCTTGAGCTCACTTTTGTAGCCCAGGCTGGTCTCGAACTCGCACCAATCCTCCTGCCTCAGTCTCCCGAGTGCTGGGATTACAGGCGTGAGCCATCACGCCAGGCTAAGGATTCGATTTCTATCCCTACAATTTTGCTTTTTCTAGAATGTTATATCAGTGGAATAATACAGTACATAGTCTTCTGTTTCTGGGTTCTCTTAGTTATCATATCATGGTTTTGTGATATTAATGCATTCCTTTTTTTTTTATAATTGCTGAAAGGGATTCCATTGTACGAAAATATAACAATCTGTATATCCATTTACCACCCACTGTGTATATCCACACTTGGGTTATTTCCTGGTTAGGACAATCATGAATAAAGGTGCTATAAACACTTGCAAATAGATCTTTGCTTGGAAATGTTTTCATTTGTCTTTATATGTAGAAGAATTGATTGATTGTGTGATAAGGATATATTTAAAGTCTTAAGAAACTGCCATTTAGGGCTGGGGAGATAGTTCAGTGGAATAAGTGCTTGCCCAACAAACACAGGGTCCCGAGTTCAATCCCCACAACTACAAAACTGCTGTTTGCCAAGGTAACTCCATGATTTCATATTCAAGAGAGACACAGGCCACTCTTAGTATGAGAAGGTTTCAATTCGTCTGCATTCTTGTGATACCTGGTGTGGCCTCCGTAGGCTTTGCAGTCTTAATGAGTGTGCAGTGAAGTTTCACTGTGGTTTTAACTTGCATTTCCCTGAGATTCAGCGGTGTTGAACATTTTTAATGGGCTACTTCACTATCTTTTATCTTTTTAATGCTCTGGCTATTTTTAATTGATCTGTTGGTCTTAGAGCTAACTGCCAGAGTTCTTTATATTTTTTAGTTATTTGTCAAGTTCTTTATTAGGTACATATGCTTTGGCAATACTGACCCCATCTACGGTCTTCTACTTATTTACATCAATTATCTTTTAAAGTGGGAATTGAGGGCCAGAAAGACAGCTCAGTAGAATAGGCACTTGCCTGGAAAGAGTAAAATCCTGAGTTCAACCCCAGTAACACACACACACACACACACACACACACACACACACACAGAGGAATTGAGGGTTTTTTCCTTCTAGAAACTCACTTTAAGTGAATTCATAGTAAAAAACTTGTAGTTGTTATTATTATTGTTGTTCTCCCAATTTGACTTGCCTCAAATTCATAGGAATCTTCCTGCTGGGATTACAGGGAGCAGGACCTTACCTGGCTCCATAAAAACTTTAGAGAGGTATGTGTTCAGAAATGAAATTAGATGCATATATTTTCAGGCCTCAATTTTGATCTTAAAATTAAATACAGAAATGAAAGTCATCTGGAGTCTGCATTCTTTGGTTCCCATTCTTAATTTCCTGTTATATGTCCAAAAAGCTTCATTTCTTCAGCTGTAATTTTCATGGGGCCTAAAATGGCATTTGTTATTCTTTCAACATTTGGCTCTGGTACAATAATAAAATGATAATCATGGTGCTGAGTGGACATTTCTCAGTGACTGGGAACCCTGCAAGAAAGCATTTGGCAGGATCTGAAGCTATCTGTACACACTGAAGTTGTTTATTTATTTTTGTTTAAGAAACAGACAAGTTAATTTCACCTCTGCTTGGGACATGATGTTGTCAAATCAATGGTGAATGTTGGTGAAACAATGTTTGCCAAACAGAAAAACACGGAATTGGTAAAAGGCAAAAATTTTATTTTCAAGCTTCCCAAATGGAAAGAGAGAAGGGCAAAGTCATGCACAGGATGAGAGAGTGGCCTGTGTCCCTCTTGAAGCTACCTCAGGCTTCCACTTAAAAATTTTGTTTCTTCAAAGTTCCCAGCCAGAAATGCCTGTTCCAGCAGAGGATGTGACTTCTGAATAGTTAGCTGGCATTTCCCAGACTGGGCACTCTGTGTGAAATAGCCTGTGACTTGAGAATTGGGGTGAACACTGAAAAATTGGTAAGTACAGATTGCTTCCCGCTAGAAATACGCCCGTGTTAAGTTTTTCAGGGCACAGCCTCCTTTTAACTCCAAAAAGCAGCAAGGAAGTGACACTCTGAAGGCCACACACCACACCCCTTGGTCAGGGTGCAGCAGGATGAGGTGGCACATGCCATGCTGTGTCTTGCTGAGGACAGCAGGGATCATAGGACAGGACTCTTCCCTCTGTCCCTTGCGCCAACACTTCCCTGAGGGCCCCAGAGAGAAACGTTATCAAACCATCTAATTCTGCCCTCCTGTCAGCCTGACAGGGACTTCGAATGCACAACTGGCCCAGAGCTGATTACTTTCAGCTGCGGTTAGGACGAGTTAAAAATTCCATTAGCAGTGCACAGCATTGAGACCAAGGCTTCTCAGGGGTGGGCTTTTTGTAGTTAACAAGAAAGAAATGGCTTCTTGGGTCATGTTATTGTGGGGGTGGGGAGCACACACACTATCTTGTTTACAGTTTACTAAGGGGGGACAGCAGCAGCTCCCCAGGCCTCAGGCAAGGGTGGAGGACAGTGACATTGTGAACTCACTTTTTGGTGGGAAGATGGGTCATCCTCCCTTGCACCTTGCCAACAGATGAGGCAGGAAAGGCACTAAAGCCACCTCAATCCTCCCATGGCTCTTGACTTAAACTGTTTTCCATTTTTCCACCATGACTCTCCTCTCTCCTCTCTTACCTTAAACCCAACACTGAAATGCTGCCTCTATTTTCAGATTGCCAAGGCATGCAATAAAGGTGAGTGCTGCTTTCTCCTTCCTCCTTGCTCTTAATTTTATTCTAGAAGGAAATGAATTAGACCGTCAAAGTCCCATCTTCCTCTTTCTGAAGTTTTTGGACTTAAATAGCTCCTAGAAGTCTTTCCTGTGGCCTCAAGATCTTAAAAGTGCTTGATAGTAATGAATTTAAACGGTGAAGGAGCAGAAGCAAGCATGAAGACAACTTTAGGACGAAAGCAGGCATTTAAAAGACCCTTTAGCGGGAGACACTTTTCACTCTGGCAACCTCTTACATTGCTGATGTTGTTTTATAACCGGGGCTGACATTCTCAGCTTCTGTCATCTGCACAATTAAGTTGTTCATTAGCCAAGGAGACACCCTGGCAGCCAGTAGCGGGGTCTAGCATAGTGGGAGCCCCACGCAGGCCCTTCGGCAGCTTCTCACCAACCCCAGGGAGCCTGGCATTCAAGGGCCTGCAGTGATCTGTTAGCAGTGACCAACACCAAAGCACTGCAAAGTGTATGGTGTGCCAGGGTACCCAGGCAGCGAGGCCTTAGGCCAGGTGGGTACCTCTCCACAGGTCAAGTGATGCCCATTGCAGAAGGCTTTCGCTTCAAGTCTGGGTCATGCCTGGATTGTCACTTGTTTTTATTCTCCAGCTAAAACATGAACCTGCTTTCAGGAGTGTCTAGCTGCGCTGACTGGGCTGCCCTGAGGTCCAGAGTGGATTCAAATGTTTACCTCTCACAGTCATTCTGACTTTGGGGAAGACCAGAAGTCAAGTGGTGCCAGCTCTGGTGAAGACACACCATACTGTTTTATTGGACAGAAACTGTCATAAATGTTTTGAGTCCATTCAAGACAGCAGGGCAGCCACACAGAGCAATTAAGACACTCATGAAGGAAGACTTCCAGAACTGCTTCAGGAAGTGGCACAAACAATGCACTAAGTATGCTGGGGGACTATTTGGAGGGGGCTTAACGGCAATGTGTCTTTTTCTGCAATAAATTTTTAAAATTTCAACATTCACTGTATATTTCAGTCATATCTCAAAATATTTCTGGCCCCACAGATGGTTCCCAAGAGTGCCTCCGGGAAGAGGCAGAGGAGGGTGTATGCCATCTCCCTCTGCCATCTGTCACCCAAGCATGGCAAGGCCCATCTGGACAGTGGTTGCACATTTCAATCCAGGCCAGTTGAAAGGGTCTCTATTGCTACACTTCTAGTAGGAGCTGTTTGCCACTGATCACCATGGATCTCCTCAGCAGGGTGGACCATCCTGTCATCCATCTAGCTTTACAGGAAACTTGAGGAAGGAGCAGCACAGTGCTGGTCTCTGAATGATGTTCCTGCCACTATCTTCCTTAGCAGAGGTCCACATCCCTGCTGAGTAGGAGGCGGAGTCTGAAGATTTATTTTCTTATTTTCATTTTCTTCCTAAATGTAGGGCTGTATGTAGGCTTACAGGCAAGTGGTCATGCTTTCTGCAGGACAGCTTTCTACTGAATTCTCTCCCCCTCCCGTGTCTACTTCAACCCCACCCCCATCCCAGTAATGAATGGTCCCCAAATGCTCCTGGAGCCAGCCAGCACAGTCCTCTACTGCCAACAAGCCCTGCACAGTCGCAGCCAGAGACAATCAGATTAAATGTCCTATCACCCAGCATTGATCAGATTAGCA
Source organism: Myocastor coypus (assembly GCA_004027025.1). Classification (NCBI taxonomy): domain Eukaryota; kingdom Metazoa; phylum Chordata; class Mammalia; order Rodentia; family Myocastoridae; genus Myocastor; species Myocastor coypus. The sequence goes on from PVJA010000996.1 coordinate 78,564, forward strand.
ACCTTGTGACTACTCATTAATTGCATTTTCTCTTGGAGCCCTATTCAATTCAATACCAATGTGTTGTTTGTAGCATTAAAAACTAAATACAAATAGGATGCTTGTTATATTTGTCAAAGGAATCATCTACTTTTTCAAAACAGAGTATAACAGGTAGGTTAATGGTATACTATCCTGGGGCATAATAATTAAAGTAAGAGATTTCCCAAGAGTCATTAAAGCTCTCTAAAAGGCCTTTTCGGATTCCTGTTTCCTCAGTCCTTCACAAAACCCCACTTTACTCTGTAAATTTGCTTAGGTCCCCCAGGCCCTCCTTTTTGTATGGTAGAAGTCACAAAAGACAGGTGCAAACCTTGAAATCCAGAGGAAATAAGACTGGATTATTTATGTGACTTGAGAAGTTCAAGTCTTTTTGGACCAGGCTTCAATGCATCAGGAAAAAGATGGTATGGAAGGCATCTCTCTGCCCACGGCCCAGCCATGGCCCCTGGTAAAGCAGGGCTATAGTGAAGGATTGTGACATCCGGCCAGTGGTAGAAGAATGCCTTGGGAGCAGCAACCTCACCCGGTAGCTTCTCCATACCACCTCTCCATCTGAAGTCCCTGGGATCCTGACTGGCAGGAGGTCCCACAGATGCCAGTCAGGGGGTGGTAAGGAGGTAAGCCACACCCTTCCACTAGCAACCTGGGAACCCACACACATCAGAGGGTCAAGCTCCCAGGTCTGTTTCATTTTAGGATTCAGAGGAATTGAATGAAAAGAAATTTCAAAGAAAAGTTGCTAATTATCCATAGAAAAATTCTCTTGACAGTGGGATGTATTGAGTGGAACGGTCTCTGAAGAAATGGATAAGAAAGACACTTAAGTGATTAAAATTATATTAAATAAAGAACCCAGGAAGCTGGGTAAGGAGACTCTTGGAAAGACCCACAAATGGGGTTGTGTCATGTGTGTTCTCCAGATTGGACTACGTATTTTTAAAAATGTGTTTTTCTTATGCAATTAGTAACTTTCCTTCAATCCCAGCCCATAAATGGATAATCCATCAATTAGGGGATTTTTTGGTCTTTTTGAGACAGGGTCTCCCTATGCAGTTCAGACTGGCCTTGAGCTCACTGTTATAGCTCAGGCTGGTCTTGAACTCCCACTGATCCTCTTGCCTCAGCCTCCCAAGTGCTGGGATTACAGGCAGGCACCACCACACCCAGCTTGCCTCATTTATGTTTTTAAAACTAAAAAGGTGTCAGTAATTGAACATTTCACAAGGGCGGGTTATCTCAATGAAGTTTTCCTCATTGCCCCTCCTGTATGGCTACAGAGGGAGAGTGGACTCTGTGTGTCCCAGGAGCTATGTGAAGTGTGAGCTGGGCCAGTGTCCTTGCCACTGTGTGACTCTGAGGAGGGGTCAAGCTTTCCAAGGAGTACTTTTCTCTCTCAGTGCTGACTGTTAAGATACAGGGAGAAATGCAATTTAAAAATAATTAGCTAACATCACATAGAGGAGCTGCTCCATCCATGGAAGATACGATTAAAAAATAAGTGTAATCAGTATCTAATGTACTGTTTTCTTTTCCCATGTATCTTTATCATTTATTTCTTATAACCTGTGAATCTCATAAGAGTACAAATCCTCTCCAAAGCAGACATAATTGGGTCTGAAATGGCAAGGATCTCATAAAAAAGAAACCCCTGGGACCATGTAAATGTGGAGTAAGCATTCCAATGTTGGTATGCCATGAAAACCAGTCTAATTTATAAGCAACACCTTAACCCTAGGTGAAATCCATCCTTTGAGAAATTTTAATTTCATTGTTACTATTGTTATAATCTTCTCGTGGTGGTGCCACAGTGCCTGTAACCCTACCACTTGGGAGGCTGAGGCAGGAGGATCACCATGAGTTGGAGGCCAGCCTGGGAAAAACATCAGAGTTCAAGACCAGCCTGTCCTGAATAGGAACAACTTGTCTCAAAGCAACATCAACAGACTATTGTAATAATCATAGGGGGGCGGTCTCCCAAGTTGGAAGATCAATTGAAACTAGAGACCCAATGTGAAAATCTCACCAAACAGGAAATTTTGGTGTATATATTCATATTCATACAGGTTAAGACAAAAATGTATTTGAATAATGCCTAAGAACATGTCTCTAGTTTGTAATCAGTGGATTATGGGAATCATCAAAACTCAAACACAATAGAAAGGAACAATATTTATGGCATTTTAAAGCCTATCCCATTACTGGTTAGTGCTTCCCTCAATTGTTTAACAGCAGTTGGTTCCACTTTCTCAGTGTGAATGTGTTTTATACATCTGAGTTAAAAAATAATGCAGCTTGCAAGTGAAAAGTTAAAGACCAAGACAAGGTCTATTAGAATAACATTACACTTTTTTATTCCCTGCACTTACTTTGTCAATTACTAATTATTTCCCTTTGCCTGTGCAACAAAACAGAAGCCATAAAATCTTTGATTTAATGAAAACTTCCCTACCAAACAGGTCCTCCAACCCTGCTGAAGGCTTATAGGTAATTTATCTACCTCAGTAGGCAGTGACCTTTTGCGAATCCCCAGTCATCCCTCACTCCTAATGAGATGGGTCCAGAGGCCTCCCCACCCGCACGGCCCCGCCCTCTGCCGCCCTGGGCCGCTGCCTCCAACTTGTGCCAAGGAGGCTATAATTAGTCGCTGCACCATGAACCTGCTCAGGAGAGGCCACCTCCCCCTCCCCACACTCCTTCGTTAAGGTGACTGAACACTGAATGCTCTGCTCTAAATGACTCTGAGGAAAAGGGGTGAGGGGTGGGAGAGGCCGCGGGAGGTCTCATTCTCATTACTGTCTGGGAGGCAGAAAGACTTCGAAGCCCTGGGAGATAGAGTCCTCTGTCTACTCCACAGTCCACAGTGAGAGAGAAAATAACCAGGAGCTTGCGCTACTGTCTCAGGATTCAGAATTTTAGCAGCATAGAGAAGGGTGAGGCACACCATGCACCTGCAGTCTCCCGATGATTTTGAAGGAGGGTATTTGTCTGTAAACTGTGTACATGTATCACTACTCACAATGTATCACTAATTATATACTTGTACTACTCCACACACAGTAGTCTAACTGCCCCATCACAACACATTAAGTTCACTGCAAAAGATATACCAAAGTAGAACTTCTGGAAGCATGAGATAAGAAGCATTTAGTATTTTCTCCTGGATCACGTCTGGATTAGCCTATAAACTGCTCTGCTTTTGAGCGGGGGTGGGGTGGGGTGGGGGGGTGGCGGGCAGACAGAGACAAACAGAGACACAGAGAGACAGAGAAGAGAGACAGAGAAGAGAGAGAGAGAGAGAGAGAGAGAGAGAGAGAGAGAGAGAGAGAGAGGGACAGAGAGACAGAGGGACAGCCAGCCAGTCAGCCAGCCAGAGAACTTTGCTTTGGTGCACAGGCCAGTAGGAGCAGTGCTGGGGGTGAGGCATTGTGGGCTTCCTAGTCACACGTTGCACCAGCATGGGTGAGGTGTGGGGATAAGGGACCACCTGAAAGAGTGGACTGTTCCCCTGCCTCCAAAGCATGGCAAGAAAACCACTTTGCTGGGCCACCTCATCTCACTGTGGCCAAGCAAAGTGGTTTTCTTGCCGTGCTTTCCATTTATGAAGAAATGAAACTACCTGCACATAAACAGCTCTGGAATTCCTTCCAGAATGTTTTGAGCCTACCCTGAAATAGGTGGAGAGAGGAAGGTGCAGTCAGGACAGGATGGGTCACAGGGACCCCACTCCACCCCTCTGGGCACCACCTGTGAGTTCCACCCTGCCTGGGCGCCAACGTAGGAGAGCTGTGCCTCTCACTGAAAAGTCACGAGGTGGCCTTGCAGGGCTGCCAGCTCCACAAGGGCACCCAGTGGGAATGCCCAAGATGGGAGCTTGGAAAGGGAAAAGCAGGTGGAGCACTCAAGTGGAAGGGTGAGGGGCAACGTCAGATGAATGCACTGCTTCTCAGTACGCTCTGGCAACAGAGTGTTAACAACTGGAAACCCAAGCTGCATAATGAACCCAGGCTCTGAACTGGTTGCTCAGGTGCTTTGTAATTAGTATGCACATTTAAAGTATGAGGCTACTTTAAATCATTATGAATTCATGCAGTTGAATGAAAGACATTCAACACACTAAGCTTACACACAAAAGGCACATTTTCCCCCTGGGGGTTAGCAGAGGAGGAAGTCCATTTGCTTCAAATAGGGTATTTCCTCATAACACCGCAATATTTATATCTAAGTTCCAATAAAATAGTCATGAGTAGAGAGGCTTTTTTTGTGTGTGTGTGTGTGTGTGTGTGTGTGTGTGTGCAGCACTACTGGGGATTGAACTCAGGACCTTGCTTTTGCCTGGCAAGTGCTTATTTTTCTTCCCTAACCTGGGTAGTTTTTGTAAAAATAATTTTTTTCAAAAAGAATGAGTGGGTTTCCCTGATGAATTTCTGTATTTGAGGTAAGAAAGCCTCCAAGAATACTAAATCACTGGACCTGTATTTTAGGGAAATAATTTCCTAGAGAGTCAAAGGAAAACCCCTACCAGCACACACTCCTTTCTAGGTCAACAACTCTGCTTCATCCACATGTTGGGGGAGGCTGCTGACTGCAACCTACGGAGGGAAACCCCTGCATCTGACACATTTCAGCATCAGCTGTGGCACTTCTGCCTTAAATCTGTCAGGATGGCCCTGTGGCCACTTCTGCAAAGACCCTTGACAAAATTTATTGTTATACCTCAATAGCTTTTTGTTCACCTCCAAAATGGGGGTCTCAGGTCATGCTAACGATTGTGGAGAGACAAAAATAAATGTTCTTTCTATATTTTATTAAACAGATCTTTTAATAATTAATCAAATGTGGAAAAACTTTCCATTACTCTGACACTAAAGCGAACGCTTTGGTTTCCCACCCCCTCCTTTTTTCTCAGCCTATGTCTTTTCTTTTTGAATTGCCCTCTGTGGATTCCCTCTGCTACAAAGCAAGTGAGCAGAAAAACCGATTTATGACCTGGCTTTTGAAACCATAATCACCTCTCTGGGCCTCTCCTCCAAGGAGAGTGCAGGTTGTCAGATAAACACTTGAGAAAATGCATCCTCAGATCAATTTCATAAAGGGACCATAGTACCACAGATGGGAATGGTCCCAGGCATCCACACTGGCTGCTCTGCAGTGGCATGGGCAATGTGCAGGGCTTCAGGAGGACAGCACTCAGTCAGTGTGACTCCCTTCATCTCCAGTGGGGAGATGCAGAGTCCCCATTGCTAGGACTCAGGCATGGAGCTGGTAGTTTTCAGCATCCATCAAGACTACCTTGGAAGACTGGGGTGTGATGGAGGCAAGACCCCAGCTGGTGATAAGATTAACACCAGCAAAGCAACGTTGCCAGGAAAACGCACAACAAACAGTTCTGACCTTTCAGTACTGAAAAATAAGAGGGAAATTAGTGGTCCTTCCTTACAGCCTTCATCCACAACCATTTCTCTTACACCTGGACGATGTGTGCCTTCCACGTGTGAGATTCCAAAGCAAGGGGTGTGGAGTCTCTTCTTTCATAGGAGGAATCTCAAGGGGTCGGTGTGGGTGACACAGGGTGGAGCTACCAAAGCAAGGAGCTCACAGCCAAGCAGGCCGCAGACACGGCTTGGAAATGCACGGGAGAGCAATGACTGCTGGCAGCAGCATCAATATTCTCCCTCTGAGCACTAATTACATTATTAAGCAAACAGACCAACACAGGGTCTGAAAGACGGAAACATGTATTTAGGACCCAGTCACTCTCCACTTGGCTATAAATAACTATGCGTGAGGCACAGCTCCCCTGAACCAAAGTGCACCACTGAATGTTTTGCTTAACCTGGCCTTCATTTCCTATGCTTGAGAAAGGGAACCATTGTTTTCCAGGCAAGCCAGGCTTGGACAAGTCACATTCTCCACCTTCAAGCTGCCTTGCACTGTCTGTCATTGCTAACAGAGGCACCAAGAGGCCAGCACCATCCCTGAGGATTGACAGGACTCAAGAGACAGAGCTTCTGGACCAGGCAGCCTGCATTCTCCTGGCTGCAAACAGCACACACTTGTTAATTAAACCTTTGTAATCCAAAAGAACCCAGGTCTCCTTTGATCTAGCTAAATCCGGTTTAAAGAGGTGGGTGTAAACACAGGATTGGACGAGACCAGGAACAACATGGGAAGGATTTGTACGCAACAGGAATAAATCTATTTTTAAAAAAGTCTAAGTGGAGCTTGCAGAAGGAAATCTGCAGCAGGCTGAGCCCAGTGACTGGCAGAGAGAATAGAGGCTATTTGAATACTGATGTGGCCCTCACTTTCTTCCATTTCCATTAATGACATGCTCATCAAGGGCAAACAATGGGACCGGCTGCTGGCGCCTGTCACAGTGTGTGGGTGCTGGGATGCCAGGCTGTCATCCCCTGGCTGCATTTAGAGACCTGCACGCTAATAAGAAGTGCTCTGTGCCGTCAATGTAGACAGGTGCTTCCGAGGCTGGGACATGCTCCATTCCCCCCCCCCCCCACAAGCCCTCCTCTCCTGGCCCCCCTGACAGACACCATGAAATGCACAAATTAACAGCCCCATCATGTTGGGCTGCTGCTGCCTGCGGTGAAAGCAGAAAATCAAGTTGTCACCCCGGGTGCAGTGATAAAGCCACAGCCTCATTTCTCTGTGGGTGCCCTATAATAGCAAATGCCAGACAGCTGGATAGATGGGAGGCTTTAGATTAAGGCCCTGATGCACTCTGGCCGGAGAATTAGTAGTTGCTGTTTCCATGTGGATATTCTGTTCAAAACAAACATCTGGAGAGAGCCAAGTTTCCTAGAGCAGAAATATCTCTTTGCTTCTCTGGAATCAGCCAGAAGAGTGTGGTGCTTCTTTTTCCCAAACTCTAAAATTTACTTAGAACCTTGAATTTACTTAGAACTTTATCAGGGACTCAGGACTGTGAGAAGGTCAACAAGTTAGCAAGGAGTCTAAGCCAAGGCCCATCTGCTGACACAGACAACAGTTTCTGGTCCTAAGAGCTGGAGCTGAGCACACATTAGCCAGGAGGCCCTCTTCCCCTGCTGAGTGAAGGATCTGTCCAGGGTGATTCTCACAGCTGGAGTGAACTGCCAAAAGCTTGACTCACACCCGGACCTTTCCAGCCCTACTTCTCATGGAACAGTCTGGAAGAACCTTGCCCTCCTGGCCCCACAGCCACTGGCTCTGTGTCTGATGACCTGCTCCAGCCTGGGCCAACATTTGCTCTGGTCAAGTGTACTAAAGGCAAGAGTGGGGGCCCTGAGCCCTTCAGACTCCAAGGAGTTTAATGACATAATGGCCTGAGAACTTCAACATAAAACAGGAAGAGCAACTAACGAAACTTACAACATAAAACCCCCCTCCTGTCATTTTTATAGTAATAGTAAAACACTTTATTGAATTTATGAGCTACATAATGACTAGGAAGAATGTAACTTGAATTAGAACCAACTTGGAAGTATAATATCAACTATAAACCCTTTTCTATGACCCCATCCCTTTAGCTTTTTCTGTCCTCTTCCTCTTAACCAAGGGACATTGCTCTCCTCAGACTCATGCCTGAGATAGTCTGTGGCTTGCTAATAAATCCTGACTTCCTCCAGAGCTCTACAGCTGACCACCCTCCAGGGGCAGGACACTTCTCCCTTTCAAAGCTCAGAACCATTAAAATGTATTTTAGGAAAGAAACTAGTTAGTCTTTTCTTTGCATAAAGCCTGTCAAATAGACAGGGTCTCTTGGGATATACATCAGATATTTCATTATCTGTAACTCCATATTGTAATGGCCTTTCCAAAATGGAAACTATAACCCTCTTGGAAGTTTATGAAAAGCATCCTTAGTCAAGGGTGCAATGTCTGAGTGGGGTGCTGGTCAAGTTTCTAGCAACTGCAGGTTTGGGGAATGTAGATCACTCAACTAAGCAGCGTGCCAGCCTCTGTTTTCTGTTTCCATTTCACTCCTTAAGTCTTTCTGCTCCCCAAGGATTTTTCTGAAGGGGTAATAAAATAAAATGGGTGAAACAAAGCCATAAGCCGGTTAAGTCTGAAAGACATGTCATCTCATCTAAAAGGAAGAAACGGACCATTTCCATGCCTAAGGCTGACAGCAACGCCTGAGCTGGCAATAGTGCTATTCCATTTGATTTATAGAATAATGGGGTGACAAATGATGACAAAAATAAACTTTTACTGCACTGAACTGCTCCTTTATTTATGAAATTTGGCCAAGTAGTGAAATCTTTTATCTGCAAGTTGTAACGTGGAGTGGGAACGAGTGATTATGGTGTGGTAATAGTAACCCGGTGATGGCGGCTGAGTCAGTTGGAAATGGATTGAGGTAAAATAACTACCGCACCATGATAAATGTGAACAGCGCTTTGCTGACAGATGATCTAACAGGTGTTCATAACAACTATATAAGAGGATTTATTTATGACCAGCCACAGCCGCAGCACTGTAAATCAACTCCAGCAGCTGCACACCGCTGAAACCAAGTCCCTGATGGAGGAATGGTGCGAGAGCCCAAAGAACACAATTCACTCCAGAATCTTAATCATCAAATAACATTTTTTTTTAGTTAATTATGCTACAGCCTAGAAATCATGATTACTTTCAATTAGACAACTGTGCTGTCCATAATTTCATTTACAAGGTGCTTTTGCCCAGGCTCCATAGTTTGGATGAGGTCTGGGCACAATGAAGACACCGGGGTCATAGAAAGGTGACCTTGGGTGGGGAGGGTTTCTCCATGATGCCATCAAGAAGTGCTTTCAGCCTGGATTCATTTGTTAGGGCCAAAACTCAAAACTTACACTGGGAGGAGATAGGGTCTTCCCCAGATTTCCACAGACCTGGCAGAATGTTTGAGTTTACACCTCATGCAGGCTGCCACTCCTAATTCCTTACATAGTTTACCGTCAGTGTAGAGTAAATGTAAGAAAACGAATTCACTAGAGGTGGGGTCTAGGCTTAGGCTGAGGCATCCACCTTTGTTCAAGCTTTTTTAACTATTCTGCCAAGGCAATTTTAACTTTTTTTGGAGACATGAATGGTCTTAACAATTCATTCCTGTTATCCACGGAGATGGCTGGCCTCATAAAAACAAGAGTTAATTAATCACACTGTTCCCACCGCCAAAAAACGGTGGCTCTTACATAGAGGTGGGAAGAAGATGGTGACCCAGCAAGGGACACTGGAATCCTGGGTAAGGACAGTTTGAGAAAGCTGCTTTCTACCTCCTTGAGTTTTGTGACAGCTTCCCGACACAGTCTCTGCTGGCCCTCCCAGCCAGGCCACATACAGGCAGGGTGGAGGAGGTAAGGTTTTTCACCTCCTCTAGAGCCCACATAGGCTCTGAAACCTCAGTCTGAATGACCCACTGGAAATTCATCTATTGGTGAAAATAAAATTTTCCCAGATTTAAACTTTTCAAGCTTTTGTCCCTCAAGGTTGTACATGAGAAACCAGTGACTTTGGATGTCACTAAGATCAAGTTTGAGTCAGCTGTAATAACTTCATACTTTGGTTCCCATGGTTTGAGATCTTCAGTGTATATATTTACAGAGCTGGCCAGGTGATTAGACACATAAAAGCGGCTCCACAAAAAAGACAGTATGAGTGAAAAGATTACAAACTGTGAACACCTCAAGTCATAATCACTTAACCTGTAAATAGACACTAATGGAATTTAGTATTTTTTGTAGTTATTTTGACTGTAAGTCTAAAAAGACTCATTTTAGAATCTGCAGACCTTAGGAAATAATTAAAATCCTCAGGAAATATTCACCATGGGCTCCCAAGTAGAAGAGTAAAGCCACCAGGCTGGGTTTACCTGCTCTCCAGATCGCCATCACCCCAGTGCTTTCTGCCCAGCTTACAGCTGTTCCTAGGGTAGGTACACCCCACCCATGCTCCTCTAGGCCACTGTAGACCCTTGAGATCAGCTCTGGGAACAATGGGAAGGAACAGTGACAAAATGAGGCTAGAACAGGATGGGAGTCATTGGCTAGCACTGCTCTCTGTACCAAGGTACCTGAGAAACCTCTAGGTATGACCTCAGCTAAGGACAGTGTTCCTTCCCTTCTGCACTGACTGATCTCTTCAGGCCCCATATATAGTGACATCTCAGTGCTGCATGGCAACCAGTTCTCTACCTTACGGTGTTCTTCAATAGCCACCTCAGGCTGTCAAGAGTTATGCTGGCAGTCTGCTGGCTAAGGTACCATGTAGAATTTAAAATATTTGTCTTCAGAAACATGGCTAGCTTCTAAAGTCAGATTACAACATTCTCCTTGCTCCAGAGCAGAGTTGAAAGAAAAAAAAAGTAATGTTACCAACATAGAAAGGAAGCGAAATATTGTTAGTAACACTATGTGTTGAGTAGACACATAAAGAAAGGAGATGGACGTTTTGTAAAGACTCAGAAAAGCAGTTTCTGGTCTATCCAAGGGTGTATTTTTCCATTCATCACAATTTCTGTCCATCTAAGATTATAACTAACACTGTTATAAATGTGATAGCCTTGATTTTTTTTTTATTCCTCCAAAATCTCAGAAAGAAATGAAAATGATCACAAAAACTTCTCTAGGGCCAAAGGGTCAGGTTAGAAGGCACAGAGAAGGTGAAAGCATTTATTACAGAGACAAACAAGTAGTCATGCTGGGGAGATGGCTCAGTGGCATGAGTGCTTGTCTGGCAAGTGCAAGGTCCTGAGTGTGATCCCTGATATAAAAACAACCCTCCTCCAAAAGACCCATAAGTAGTGAGAAAGTAACTGTCATCTGATTAAACAACCTACTGTTGAGGGAAGGACAGAAGCAGCATGGACACTGTTGGGCCTGCCTGGTTGTCACTTGTGGGGAGGTGGGTACTCAGACCTCTCTAACCTCGGGGAAAACAGTCTTAACTTGGCATCAGAGAAAATGGGAGTGTGGCAAAGACGAGCCCATGTTAGCTATATAAGCAAAAACTGTTTGAAAACGTGAGCATGTTAACCTATGGAGGCCCACAGCACCACTGCCTTACTGCTGATGCCTCCGGGAAGCAAGGTGCAGAGCACCATCTGACATTTGGCCATAGCCCGGCAGCACTGAAAGCACAGTTTTTAAGCAGAAAAGGGAACACTAAGACTTATTAATTTTAAGGGCCAGTGAGATAGCTCAGTGGACTAAGCGCCTGATTAAACAAGTGTGGGGACAGAGAGACTCAATTCCTTTGGCCCCACCCCTGAATGAACTGAGCTGGGCACCCCAGGCGTGGGGAGTGCATATCTGTAATCCGGGTGCTAGGAGGCTGAAAACAGGAGGCTCACTATTAGTATAAGATGCATAATGAGATCCTGTATCAAATACATTTACAAAAAAAAAGACTTGTTAATTTTATAGGGCTTATTCTGTGGAGAACATTTTTTTCCCTCTCTAAACAGAGTTCCCTGTAAAACGAGAGAAATGATAGAGAACAAAACAGATGAAAGATCTTAGGTCTCCCTTTAGATTCTTTTTAAAATCACACTTTATATTATTTTATCTTTTGGATTTTCATCCGCAAATAGGACATCTAAATTCTTTATCATAGAAAAACAAATTATGAAGGTACATTTTTGTAAATATTCATATTTGCAAAGTTATTAGGAAGGAAAATACACAGTATTTGAATCTGAGAAATTCATTGTTATTGGAACTTTAGTATGAAAAATTTTTTTTACAAAAACTTTTTATTTATTTATGTTATGGCCAGCTCAGCTTGCCCTGGGGGTGGGGCTGGCACAGCATGTGGTGCCAGGGATTGAAAGGCAGGCCCTGTGATTGTTTAAGCTTGCCTAAGCAGGTGCTTTAGACTACTGAGCTATGTCACAGGCCCAAAATATTGTTTGGATAATTAAGTGCCTATATCTTTTTTTTTTTTTTTTTTTTTTTTGTGGTATTGGGGATTGAACACAGGACCTTCCATTTGCCAGGTAAGTGCTTATTCTATTGAGCTATCTCTCCAGACCTAAAATGTTCCTTTCCTATAGAGTATATTATAAAATATGAGAGCCATTCTTCAAGATTGGTGTACATAAAATGTCCCATTAAGTGAACATTAAAATGAAAAAATACAATGAGAATTAAGAATTCCACATTGACTAACTCGACTCAATGGAACAATTTAAAGATAATCATGACTATGATGAAGTTAAAGAAATATGAGTCAAGGATCTCTGAGTCATTGCACCAAGAAAAGGACAAACCCAAACCTTAAGCTTGGCACTTTGGTTATTTTTCTGATATCATTTATGTGAGAAATATTTTAATAAGCTAAGCTATGGATAAAAAAACAACTCACTGAAATTTTCTTAGTTTAAGAATATACAAATATATCACCTGTTTTCAATGATGAGTGGCCTAATTAAAAACCTTTCTATGTCATAACGTACTTTTATCTGCCTGATGACACCGGTGAGTATAGTCTTTCATCAGAAAAGTTAATCTGCCCAGTTCTGTATAATATTTGATTGTTACTGGTCACCAAACCCACAGCATGTGTACTGAGCTGTAGTCCTGACCCTTTTTAGTTTGATAGGATCTCACTAAGTGGTAAGTCGCCCAGGTAATATCTGAACTTGTGGTTCTCTTACATAAGCTTTGGGAGTAGCAGGGGACATATGTCACCATGCCTTGCTGGAAAAGTTATCTAAAAATCCAAAATTCAAGAGGTAATGTGTGTCATGTGTGGTAGCACACTCCAGTAATTGCTGCACTTGGGAGTCTGTGGCTGGAGGATTGGAAGTTCAAGGCCAGCCTGGGCTACACAGCAAGATCGTGTTTCAAAAAACCACCACCAATAGCACCACCAACCACCAGCAAAAAAACCCCCAAAAAACCACAAACAAAAAGATGTAACATGTATATGTACCAATATCCTGCAATGAATATATTCATTATGTATCACCAGTATATACTAATAAAAACATTTTTAAAAGCCGAAGTTCTGAATCCCCAAGGAACAGGCCTAACAATGAAGAAGTCGATGGACCACAAGGAGAGGTATTTCTGGTGTCAGTACAAGCACAGCAGATGAAGCTCCAGTATGCACGCATGTGCCTTCTACTGCAAGAGTCATGTGTTGCCTAGTGATGCGTGAACACTTGGTGAGTTCACAGCTCTGTGAACATCCCGAGACCACTTTCTTCAGACTCACTGCTATACTGTGGGAGCCGAAACATTTCAGTCTTGTTTACTCTTGCTTTCAGCGTGCAAGCTTAGAAACTTAATTCTTCCATAGTCTGTTTTGGTTTCTTCAATATGTATGTTCCAAAAATATTTTGCATTCTTACTTCTGATTACAACCTATAATGTTTTTGGTGTTTATTATTTTCTTTTTTTCATAAAAAATTATTAGGTCATAACTGTGGCCTGTGCCTAAAATCTCAGCTTCATGGCGGCGGGTGTGTGGGGGGGATGTTGAGGCCAAAGGACTGCTTGGCCCCACAAGAGCCAGGTCACCTGGCTACACAGGGGAAGCCAGGTCTTAAGTTGAATTATACCAATCCAAATCAGCCATTACTTATAAGGCTCTCAACAGAGGGAACCACTGTCCTCACAGTCTATTACTTTCTATCACAAAGGCAAATAAACCTTCAACTGGTATTAAAAAGGCATAAAATGTTAGGAAAATGTTCTGATTACAGAATAATAGTAACAGAAACAGTAACTTGCCTAAGTCAGTAAATAAAATAAACATGCTAGGGAAAAAAGTTAATATGTTGATCGCAGAAGTACTCCTCAAATTTCTAAACTTAAGTATGTACTAGTTAACTTTTATGAAAGCTAAGCACCAAGATTTGTAAAGAAAAAATTCAAAAAGTTTATTGAGCAGGTGTAACAGGTATTATAATCACACTCCACTAACAGATTGAAAGTGTACAGACATTTTATAACATGGAGGCTTCTATTGTTGCTATTAAACACAGTAGGCCCTCTCCTGGACAACCGCTCTGTAACACAAATACCAACTCTCCTTATATAAAAGTGGTCTTGCTTTGACTAACTAAATCCCATTATTTTTCTAGATAATTCAATACTCACATTCATTGTATTTGTTTTAGAATAAAGCTCAACATATAAATTTCAGGATGATAAATATTTTCACATTAAAAATGCAAACACAAATGCTATTCATATACTACTTTATCTTATTATGTTGGGATAATTTCACAACAACAGTTATCAAGAACTAATCACAAATACCAGGAAATTCAAAGAATACAATTTTGCACAGCCCATGTTTCTGCATTTAATTCTAAGAACTATGCTATCTCATTTTTATGTACCAAGCTGAGAGGACATTTAGACTATTTGTTAATTCTGGCTTACAGCTGAAGGAAGATGACTTCCAAAGCACTTCAAATGTCTGATTTATGTCTATGATTGTTGAAAAAGAGGAGGAAGATGAGGAGGCCAAAAGAAATAGGACAACCGAGAAAATGCCACATGGATTCAAGAGTTAAAATAACTGACAGTAAAATATATGTTCTTTGGTTAGCAAAGCGAAAAGGGGGAAAGCACTGCATACATGATGGATACACACTAGCATTCTAAAGCAGGAGACAAGAATGTCAAGAGTGTATTCTTCCCCCACTGCCAGATGGAAGGGCTATTATTATAAATGAAAGGCAGCAGTAGTGGATGCCAGGCACTTTTGTTGTGTGCCAGATTCTGAAGTCCAGATGTAAGCAGGTTACCCCTGGGACAGGACAGGCTTCAGCTCCCGCAGCAGAACAGAACCAATCACAGTTTTCTCAGTGTTTATGATAAGCTGGGCTGTGGAGCCTTCCTTCAGTTCCACTGTGACTAGCATCAATGACCCACTGTGCACAGTTTTAGCTGCAAATCTGGAAAAAAAAAAAAAAAAAAAAGACCTTTTATCATGAGGGTTAAAAAAAAAGGGAGACAGCATAAATTCAAATAGGTTTAAAATAACTCTTTTTCTTCAGTCGAATAATTTATTGCAGGTTCCTTACTGCCAAAAACCAAAAGCCAAGCATTCTGAAAAAAATCAATAAACTGTCTAGCCCATGTTTACCACAAGCAGGTAATTTTAGTGCATTTTAAAATCAGGATAGGAAAAGGAAGTCTATGTTATTTACTAGCTGGAATGACAAATACACATGGATAGTTCTCTATTACGATGTACTTAGGAAGAATTCATTTAATGTTTAACATTTCACCATCCATGGGGCTATTTAAAGTAAGACAGTATATTTTTAGTTTTAAAACATGCTATGAAAGGCTTGAAATTTTAATTTCTCATATCTAAAAATGATTATGCAAGACACTAGATAATTTTACACGCATTATGAAATTCTTACTAAGCTCAATGAATTCACTTACGGAAAAATATTCAAATTCAATCTCCACTGTTAATGATGACACAATACCAAACCACATGACAGCCAAGTGCAGCCTCATGCTTGCTTCTGTCTCAAGCCCTCTTTCGGGTTTGGAACATTAGATCTTCCCTTCAGCTTTAGAATATAATAGAGGAAACATGAGGACTAATGCTCTATTACTAAATTCCAAGACATGAAGAATCTACTAATTACATGGAATTAAAAGCAAAACTAGCCTTTTAAGCACTGCAATTGACTGCAAAGCCGTTGGAGGCACAATGAACTTCTGTCAATCCCACTAACTCATTCTGCCTGCACAGTGGAGACCCAGACACACTGGGGACAGGGATGGGGCCTCCCAGGCCTGCATTTTCCACACGAGCACAGTCCACAGTTTGCGGGGAGGGAGTCTGATTGCAGGGATGACTGGAGAAAAACAAAGTTGCTGCCCATGAGCTTTTGAAAACACTAACAAGTGTAAAGCAGGTCTGTGACCTGCTGTGACCCCACTTTGCAGGGCCAATCCCTTTTCCCCTTACTGTGTGACACGTGTCTGAATCTGAGCCATCTGCCTCAATTTGCGCAACATCTCCAGCTACAATGGCACCCAGTTAGCCCTGACAACAGCTCACAATACATAAAAATAAAACGGCCGCGGTGACAGCACGCTGCGGATGATTCAAGAGCAAACCAACTGGTCAGTGTCTCCTGTCTGACAATTAGCACAGGGCCAGCACAGAGCCACGCTGTCCTTAGAGATCTGTTTAATTATCATCAACATAAAAGAGGGAGTTTATCAGAGACACTCAGAAAAACTTCACTCCCAACTTAATTAAAATATTAGCCACTTAAGCAGGAAGCAGATTCTCTTTAAATGAAAAGTAATTTCTTTTTTGAGTTTTTTTTTTTTTTTTAATGACATGAAGATCTTTCATTCATTTTCTGAAATCCAACAAGGCATTTTTGGCCCAAATAAAATCATAAAAATCAGTTTTCTAACAATAATTAGAATAGTGCATCAAAAGCAAAACAAGTAAGCTAATCTCACTAAATTGAAAATATTAACACTGAAGTTATTTTAAAATGTTTGCTAATGAGTTGTTCACAAAGTACATTAGAAACCTTCTTACTCATATTTTTGTGTACTTCTTTGAACATGCTTAAAAGCCACAAAAACTCAAAAAACAGCTTTCATACTGAGAGAAGCAATTAGAGGTAACCAGTTTAGGATTAAAAAGAGTCCTGATATTTTCAAAGAGGATTTTCTAAAACTCTCACTATATACATCTGTCTTTGTACCTACACATGAAAGATTTGGAACTAAATTTGGTATCTCCATATCATCTTTCAGGGCTGGGAAGATAGCTCAGTGCATCTTTTGAGAGAACACAAAGATTTCTGGCCCCAAATGAACCTCTCTCTTTTATCACTGCTTGCTGATTGGTGTTTTTTGTCTAAAATTTTAAGGTTCTTAGACTAGGAAGCCTAAGAACAATGCTGCTTCTCCATTTTGTTTAATTACGCACATCATCAAAGGATATAAGGTAGTATTATATTCCAGTTCATTTATGTAAGTGTTCCCACTGCTTTAGTCAACACATCTGTAATTCATTCACCAAATATTTCAGCAGAGGTCCCTATTTCTGACAGGGTATAATTATGTAAACAACAGTCCTATTAGTTCTTTTATTTACTTAACACTTGTGTCTTGGGATCACAGGGAAGATTAAGGCTGAAGAGAAACACAAAGGCACTGTTGCTTGAATTGCAGGGGTGTATAGCCCCAAGGCACATTGTCTCTTTTTATTAAAAACTTGGAGTCACTGCTACTCACACAAAATTGGCAAAGACAAATGTCAACTTTAGTGTAGAATAATAAATAATATCTCCCACGTATTTTTGAAGTCCCATGGCCACAAAGTTCTAGTGTTACAAAGTATAGGGACAAGAAAGGGAAGAGGCAGTTGCTTACCCTGACAGGGAACGTGCTAAGCAAGTCAGAGTAGCAACAAACTCTGCTGAAGCTGCCTTGGCCCACTGCTCTGGTGTGGCTGCACATGGCGGAAGCACTGCTAGAGCAGGAGATGGATCAGATGCCCCGACATCTCATTTTATGGTTCCAAAAGGAAGTATTTTAGGGAGAAACAGCATTCTGGTTCATGGAAAGCAAAAGCCACTTCCATCAAGTTTAATCACTGAGCTTCTGAACAGCCATGTTCTAACATAGGTTTTATTGGTAGTTACACAAAGAATTAGTAATAGGTTTTGAATGTAAGAAATACCAGCTATACACTAAACTTCATGGGTGACACAGATCCTCCACGCTTGGCCTTGAACTAAAACCCCATGATGCCACACAAATTTTTGCAGGCATTAGAAGCTTTCATCACTGATAACAGCAGCTGTCACTTATTAATTTCTTGCTATGTGTGTGATGCTGAGTTCCGACTAGTCTACTCACATTCCATATGACTCTGTAGGCAGGTAGACTCCAGTGAGGGAGAAGGCAAGGAGGCCTAGAGAAGCTGAGACAGTTGCTTAGGGAAACACATCAATGAAGGTAGGGCAGCATCCTGAACTCAGAATGCTCTGGGTCACACATATGTCCTTCTTATGTACAAAAGTACCCTCAATACTTACCAGTCAACAAGTACAGGCTTCTTATTTATCTACTATGTACACAATATGTTCAGAAAAATTTTACCTTCAACAATTGTATGCATCTATGATGAATGTGAGATATATGTACCAGTAAACTCTTAATTTAAAAACAAACACAACAAAGTTACAGAAAAAAATAATACAGAGAAGAACAAAATAATATATCACTCCACAATTTAATAATATATATATATATATATATATATATATTTTTTTTTTTTTGTCTTTTTTTGAGACAGGGTCTCCCTATGCAGTTCAGGCTGGCCTTGAGCTCACTTTTGTAGCCCAGGATGGTCTCGAACTTGCATCAATCCTCCTGCCTCAGCCTCCCAAGTGCTGGGATTACAGGCGTGCGCCACCACACCCGGCAATTTAGTCAAATATTGAGGATTTCCAATCATGTAACTTTTAGGTCCTCTACAGGCACGGGCAGCCTGTGGTCTGCAGGCCAGATACATCTGTGCTATAATAAAATCTGTTTTAAAAAAACAAAACAAACAAAAAATTGTGTGCTTGGCTTTATAGTGTTCTGCAATTTAAAGTATCTTGAACTGATTCTTTTTCATATCTTTAATTCCTGCCTCTAAAGATTTATGTAACTTTAAACATCCTCTACCCCTTGGTCCCTCAAAAATCACCAGCAATGAAAGATACACAACCTTTTTGAATGGAGCTGTAACACAGGAGAGACAACTTGGAGACCAATCAACCTCGAAAACTAGTAACATCACAAATGAGAACAAATAAGTGGGTGACAGCTAAAGATATATTGCTTATGTGCAATGGGTTCCACATTATTAAAAGGATACCATCAGGATATTTTTCATAATTTTTATTTCACTCTACTACTAAGTGTTCAGCTGAGAAAGTAAAACTGGATATGTCTGCATTTGGTCTTAGTAAATGTCTTTTTGTCTGTCTCTAGCAAATGACAATCTAATTCTTAAGGTTTAAGAAAAAGACAATTAGTTATAATAGCTAAGGAAAAAATGTTTCATTCCTCTTTAAAAAAGTTACTCTGTCCTATTGTCAGAATTATGAAACTGGTCAAATAACAATGATTCTAAGCATAGTACCTATTAGTTTTTAGATTTGTGAGAAATGGACTGCAGGAACATAGTGCACTTTGTCAGAAGGAAAAGAAGTCCTATAGCACCATTGTTCTAACAATTAAAATACAGCACAACACAAACTTAATTTTTACTTGAGAGGCTACATACAACCTCTGAGTATTCACAAACAAAATTTCTTTTGCAGAATCAGATTTGCTATACTTAATGCAACAGCTTGAGGACATGCTTTTTCTTCTCTTGGATAGTCTTCTTGGTTTCTGATTTTCTATTCTGAGTTCAATTTTCTTGTGCTTTCTGTTCTGCTGGTTACCAGAAGCTGTGACAATGGCCCACTCAGGCTAAAACTTTTTTTCCTACTCTGTACATGAAGCCTTCAATTACTGCTTGCTGAAGCAGACAGAATCTTATTAGTAAGAAAGACAATCACAAGATGCAGTGCCCTGCCCTCGCTGTATAAAAATAATTAGTCCAAAGTTGACACATGTGTAATGAAGTCACACGACCACTGTATGCTAGAAATATTGGTTTGAATAGGCTACCTAAACATCAATATCAAAGCAGGATGATTTGGAGCATTATTTTCCAAAGGATTAAAAATTGTAAGTCCTCATTACTTTGAGTTAATACAATAGAACATTTTAAATAGAGAATTGACAACTTATATGAAATAGCATTTTAAATTCAAGCTCATCAATAGAAAAAAATTTAGAGATGATTAAAGAATTTAAACATTTTTTCCTTATCTAAAAAATGCCCAATAATGCTACAGTACTTTCCTTTAACATTGAGAACTGTTAACTTCAAAAATAAACTATCACCATAATTCAGGATTCACTCATTTATATTCTAATATTTACAGATGGTATGAAAATTACTGCCTACTCAAGCAGGTCAGCAATGCATTTTCCTTCATTCAGGAAAGTTAACAGTCTAAGTGCGCCTGCTCCAGAGCATGTTTACGGAGCACTGCAGGCTCCCGGAGCTTTTTCAGTCTATTTAGTGGCTGAAGAGTGAGCTGGGGGTTAACAAGAGGAAGCCAAATAATAAAACAAATAAATTCTGACTCCGTTCTTTGATTCCTTACAAAATTGTTAACCAGAAGAATACCTTCATTTTTTCACAAAGCAGTTATGTAATATTGCTACACTATAGAACATTACCTCACAAACGGTGAAATGAAACACTTCATACAGAACGTCAAAATAAAAACCAGCTGTGCAGTTTGGTTACTCTCAGCATATCCAAATATGTTTTCACTGTGAAAATGAACTGAGGTTTACATTTGTTGTTCAGTGAAATGCTGCTCAAAATGAGATCAAAAGCGGTGCTGCCCTCTAGTGAACACCCGTTAGCCGGAGCAAGGTCTCATTACTACGTGGCCGCATCAGCTTTTGGGCTATGCTGGAGATGCAGAGTTGTCCTACTATAGAAAAGACCAAAGCCTGGTATCTTTCCATCAACAACTAATTATGTAAAATTTTGTTTTAGGACAGATGAAGTATGCTGATAACAGTCTAAGAGTTTATAAAATAGTGCACCAAGACATAGAAAGCTGTCTGACAGGCAAAATTTGTTTTGCATGATTTTCCAAAATTTAAATCTATCATACTAAAGAAACTGTCCCAAGGATTAATGAACCAAAGAACAGAGAAACATTACAGATATCACAGGAGTGACTATGCAACTCCTGACTGTGATCCTTCCATCACCAAAAATGAGACAAAGGTCCCAGAAGATACTGAGAAGTTATGTGCCACATATCTTTTAGGATAGAAAATATAAATACAACAATATCTCTCTATTTTGAATAGTTATATAACAGCAATTAGTTGGATGAGTTTAAAACTCAGAATGAAACAAGTTGTTCTTTACTTATACTTTAATTAAATAACAAGATTTTAATTTTACCTAAAGTATATTAATAAGTAACCATAAATTAAAAGTTTACTGCTATGGATACACTTTTCAATTCACACCACTGGAATTTCCTAATAGTCAAGGACTTAAGTGATGACAGTGAAACATTATTGTGCTAAGATTGTCATTATCGGCAAGCTGTACATGTCTAAACCACTAAGTAAGACACATTGGGAAAAAGGATGCAGCTCAGTGATACAAATGCAAGGTTCTCAGTTCAATTCCCAGTACAAAAACAAAACAAGAAGAAGAAAAAGTGGAAAAGGAGAAGCAGGAGGAGGAAGAGGAAGAAGAATAAGAATGTGAATGTCCTCAATACTTACTGGGTTTTCTGGGAGGATCACAAGAAATTTTTTCTGCTGCTGGTTTTCTATTGGTCGTCTTTCTACTCTTTCCCCTTAGAATACTTTTCTCATATTTTGCTAATGGAAGGAAAGTTATGTACCTTTTCCCTTTGGAGTCGATTGTATAGTGTTATCTCTAGGGCTGGCCAAATAGCTCAGTGGATTAAAGCACCTGGAAGGGGATGGGGATACCATCCCTGGGCCTGCCTGCCCTGCTGGCCCTGCCCCCAGGGCACACTGAGATGACAATTGAGACTGAGGAGGTGGTGCACACCTGTAACTCCAGCTCTTGGGAGGCTGTCAACAGGCAGATCACTATGAGGCTGATCTAGTAGTGAGACCCTGAACACTCTGTAGATCCTTCCCTAAAATAATAATAATAAAAAAAGCTATCTCTAATGCTGCCCCTGATAATATTTTGCTTATGCTTATTAGCATTGACTTAAATCATACATCTTAAGACTTTTACAATGCAAAGTACCTTACATCTTAATATGAATATCTAACACAGAGAATGAAGATATTTAATGACATTGTTTTTCAGTATTGGTGTCTGAACCCAAAACCTTCACAATGAGTTACATCATCTTTTTTATTTTTTATTTTTTATTTTGAGTCAGGGTCTTGTAAGTTGTCTGGATGGAGTCTGAACTTGCAATCCTCCTACCTTAGCTGACCAAGGGCTGGGATTATAATCATATGCCACTGCGCTAGTACTTAATGATGACATTACTTCCTATTTCTGTATGACTCCTTACGTAGTGCTAATTGCAATCTGGAAAGCAGCAGGTGGGTACAATGACTGTAACTCCACAGATCCACAACTCTGATGGTTTTGTTTCAAAGAGCAGTTTTTTCAAATAGTAAGTAAGTACCACAAACAATGATAAAGCATGGCAGACTGGTTAGCTTTCTGATACTATCACTCATTTTTTTTTTTTTTTTTTGTCTATTTGAGACAGGGTCTCGCTATGCAGTTCAGGCTGGTCCTGAGCTCACTTTTGTAGCCCAGGCTGGTCTCGAACTCGCACCAATCCTCCTGCCTCAGCCTCCCGAGTGCTGGGATTACAGGCGTGAGCCACCACGCCCGGCTCTATCACTCATTTGAAAAATCAAAACTAAAAGCTTTCTCAATTGATCTAAAAAAAGTGTTATATGGGTAATGCTCCAGGTTTCTGAGGTGAGTTCCTAATACTTGTCCTTCTTTAACTGACTGCCTTAGTTGGGGCTGTTTTTCTTTTATGTCCTAGAACTATTTTCTGCCCACTTCTTACTATTACTTTGTCTTAGAAGTTCTTAAGTTAAGCATGTCTTCATGTAGCATTTAATGTAAACATATGTAAATTTAAAGGAGTAGAAGGAAGGAATGAACTATTCTAAATAAAATCAGACAATGGAAACTCTATTCACTGAGTGGTTAGAATATATTAATGTTCATTAAAAGTCCTCTAAAAAAGAAAAGAGCCAAGGCCTGGTGTGGTGGTGCATACCTGTAATCTCAGCACTCAGGAGGCTAAGACAGGAGGATCACTTCAAGGCCAACCTGGGCTACAAAGCTGAGTTCAAGGTCAGCCTGAACTACATAGTGAAACTCTGTGTCAAAAAAGAGAAAAGATAAAGCAAGACCTGTATAACAGAACATGGAAATTTTGTATCTGACAAGGTCAGTCAAATCCCCTCAGGATTTACCTTGAAACCATGTATAGGGTTTTGTAGAACTTTTGTCAGTGTCAACCATTTGGATGAGTCATGGCCATTGCTTGATCAATTTGCTCTCTGTGAAAGCCTGAAAGAATGTGTTCCCTCTAGCTAACTCTCCTTAGGCACACTGTACATCATTGGTCACTTCCTCTGTTGCCCCATAATCTCCTTGAACAGAAAATTTGGGACACCACTGAGTTATAGGATATTATAGCACAGGTTTTCTTAGGTCCTGAGTCCTCACTGACCTTGAAGGCTAGGGCCAAAATATTGGCAATCCTTGTAGCCCTTCTTTTTCTCTAATTTTTGGTCTGTAAACAGTTGTTCTTAACCCTCCAGAGGAGAACCTTAGTGACACTATTACTCTGTAACATCGGTACTTGAGCTTAACATCACTGTCTTTCTGAATAACCACCTAGCACAAAAGTTTAACCACAAGGCATGAAAAGTAAAGTAAAGATTAGTATGCTGAGCTGTAAAAGGCTTAAATCAACAGCTTCTGACATAGCCAGTTCTGCCAATAACCCACTATGATTATGGAATATTGGACTATGTATACAACTACTTTCTCTCAGTTCAATGAGAAGAAATTTTTGTATCAATAATGATTAGAGGGGCCGGGCGTGGTGGCACACACCTGTAATCCCAGCACTTGGGAGGCTGAGGCAGGAGGATCAGTGTGAGTTCAAGACCAGCCTGGGCTACAAAATGAGCTCAAGGCCAGCCTGAGCTGCATAGCGAGACCCTGTCTCAAAAAGACCAAAAAAAAAAAAGATTAGAAAAATCATCATATCTGCCTCCTGTGCTCTACACAGCTACTACGAGGACAACAATATGCACTGAATCAATTATTGGGAATGAACTACTAATGTTTTGAACTGTCGCATTATTATTTCTTATTAAAAGTAATAAAAAATAAGGGATCACTTTAAAGTGAATATATATATCTGCATATACAAAATAGGATAGATATATAGCTGCTTTCTCTTAGTTTAATGAGAAGATTTATACTAATAGTGTTTAGACAAGGTATCATGTCTGCATCTTGTCCTCTGAATAACTACTATGAAAACAGTGTGCAATGTGTTTCTGTTTTGAAACTGTTTCACTATTTCTCATTGAAATTAATAAAAAAGAAAAAATAAAATGAAAACATCTACAAAAGTTAAATAGAACTTAACCCAGACAAAAGGATTTTAATCACATTAAAAACTTTAAGCTTAGACTTGTATTAGCAGGTCGTGCACATGCACACCTCTGCTTGCCCCTTCCCTTATCCCAGGGGCAAGCTGGGAGTCCTGTTTGCTGTTCTGCTTTATATCTGAAGAGGTACAAGTTTCTACCCTTGTCACTGTTTCAATGAAACATTTAAGGGCATATTAAAGGGGAGAAAGCCTAAATGGCTACTAAAATATTGTTAGTGTCTCCTTTGTAATATTCAGATATTCTTTTTTTTTTTTTTTTTTTTTTTACACTGCATTAAGGACAGTTTATTGTTTTTATGTACAGAAAACTCGAGAGTGCACTCAGCCCAGCTTAGTGGCCAGCTCTTTAGCCTTTGCTTTCTCTAGCTTGGCAATACGGGCCACAGATTTTGGACCCAGAACGTTGCCTCCCCAGTGACGTCGGATCTCATCATATCTGTCATTGTAGTTGGTCCTGATGGCCTCCACCAGCTTAGCCAGCGCGCCTTTGTCTTCCGAGTTGACTTGCGTGAAGGCAACAATGGTACAGGTCTTCCTGCGGACCAGACGCCCCAGCCTGGCCTTCCCCTTGATGATGCAGTAGGGGACCCCCATCTTGCGACACAGGGCAGGCAGGAACACCACCAGCTCAGTGGGGTCTACGTCATGCGCAATCACCACAAGCTGAGCCTTCTTGTTCTCTACCAGAGTGGTAACGGTGTTGACACCTGCTCTGAGGACCAGGGGCCACTTAGTGGGGACATCCCCTTTGCCAGCAGCCTTCTTCTCTGCCCGGGCCAACAGCCTCTGCTTCTTCTCTTGCTTGGTCTCTGGTCTGTACTTGTGTGTGAGTTTAAGCAACTGGATAGCTGTTTGGCCATCCAAGTCTTGGGTGAACTGGTTAATCGCAGGAGGCACCTTCAGCCGCTTGTACAGAAGGGCCCTCTGTTGCTGGAGCCGGATGTAGCGGGGCCATTTCACAAAGCGGGTGAGGTCTCTCTTGGGCTGAATGTCCTGTCCAATGCCAAAATTCTTCGGCCTCTTCTCGAACAGGGGATTTACCACCTTCTTGGCCTCCTGCTTCTTCACGACAGCAGGGGCCGGGGCCACCTTCTTGCCCTTAGCCTTTTTTCCTTTCGGCATGTCGGCAGGCTGACAGAAAGCATATTCAGATAGTCTAGTGATAAAATTTTGTCTTTCCCAGATTCATTATAAATTTTGTTCAAAGTTATAGCTATAAACTGTATACGCCTTATTTCATGATTCTGCTATTTATAAATTTATGTTTTAACTGCTGCTCTTTTAGGTATAATTTTGAATGGCTTTATTTATGTGTACATCACTGTGTTAATCTGTAACTAGAAATGCATTTCACAGTGTATATTGTTACTGATATTAAAATACTTTGTGTATAATGCCTCTGAACAAAGGTTAGCATAATAAATAAACAAGGAAGTTATATTTTGTTCCGAACATGCAAAACCAGGCTGTTACTGTCTTAACACATAGCTGGGTGGACTGGCCATGGTATTTATTTCTTGAGGGAAGAACCTTTATCTACTTGGACTGAGCCCTTAGCAAATGTAAGCTGTACTCCTCTGATTTTCAGGAAATGCATAAAAGTCTACAAAGAAGATTTTTAAAAGCTTGAGTCAACATTTTTGTGAGTCTGCTCTGTAAGAGAAAGGGTTGGGTGAGATGGTTATGATGGAAGTTTTTCTCAAGGCTGACAGCAGATGGCAAGGTTTGTAGGCAGCCATCTCTTTTTTATCCCACCTCCTTTGTACACACACCAAGAATCCAGGCCATTTGTGTTAGAATACATGTGACACCCCTGGAGATAAACTAGTAATTACGGGGTTTTCCCAAATGCCCAAATGAGAACCAGTTTTGGTTCTTTGACATTTATAGGAGAAAAACTTGTATAATACTGAGGTTTCTAAGAAAAAGCCAGACAGATAAGGAATAGTGAGGAAGTGAAAGAAACAATACATAGAAAAGCAATAGTTGAGTCTCTAGTATGTGTATGTGCATATTTACTATTAACCTCAAATTATTCTTTCCAGCATTTCTAATAGGAGTATGATGGAAATATAGCACTGCTAAAATACATATAAGAAAAATGAAAATTTTGGGAATCTTAGCAGTTGTAATTGAAGTTGCCAAAAGATATCACAGCCTGGTGCTAGTTGTTTTCCCTTCTGCAGTGAACCTACTTTTCCATACTTAGAAACAAAAATACAATGCAAGTTGCACATTACTTGACATTCATTGCAATATGCTGTTTGACCTACCCAGCCTTCCTTAGGGGCAGCTTCATTTATGACAAATGTACTATATCAAGTTGAGTTCATTATTTTTTTTAATTAGCCTGTGAAGAATAATGATGGTTCCCCCTACATTAAAAACAATAACAAAACTTTAATCTTGGGCCAGGGATATAGCTCAGCAGTGCTGTGCCTGCTTAGCAAGCTTGTCCTGAGCGTGATCTGAAGTTTAAACAACAACAGCAACTTTAATTTCTTAAAATACTAATCATCAAGATACTTTCCATATTTGGTGTTTTCAAAAATCCTAAACAAATTAAATAAATATTGAGTGTCTGGGTTTCTATTCTCATTAACTCAAAACAGCAACTGTCACAGGAGAAAAAGTTATTTAAATATTTCATAGGGATTTCAATTTTATCATTAACAAATAATGTGCACACTTAGATTAAGAATCTCACTGATCACACAGGGTATTATAATATTGAACACTACACTTAACATTAATACAGTACATTTTAAAAATCTTTTTGGGAACTGACTTCCATATGAAAAGTATAAATAATGAGGTATTTAACATCTGGATGCTTTCTAAAATTCAGAACACTACTACGGTCACATTTTACCTATAAAAATAAACATGAATATGAGTATTTTCAAGTTAAGTATGGTGGGATCTGAGATGCAAATACAGATAGAAACTCAGGTTCTTAGAAACCTCAGTATTATACAAGTTTTCCTCCTAGAAATGTCAAAGAACCAAAACTGGTTTTCAGTCCAAGTAGATAAAGGTTCTTCCTCAGCAGTCAGGCATTTTATTCACCTCTTGCCTAGAAGCTTTGGCCCTGTTCCTAGCTTCCAGAGCCAAACACAAGGCTACTGATGTTAGTTAAGAGTTAGAAAAGCACCATGAGATCACAGATGTGCAAATATTTCTTAGTTGTATGTCCCTGCTGCATTAGCATGGATGATTG
Organism: Myocastor coypus; assembly: GCA_004027025.1. Lineage (NCBI taxonomy): Eukaryota > Metazoa > Chordata > Mammalia > Rodentia > Myocastoridae > Myocastor > Myocastor coypus. The sequence goes on from PVJA010000996.1 coordinate 106,115, forward strand.
AGCACTGACAGTAATTTAATTTCTTTTTTTTTTTTTAAGAATTTTTTATTTTATTATTATTTTTTTCTTGTTTCAGAACCTTTATTTGTTTATTCACTCATTTTTTATGGCTGGCTCAGCCCACCCCGAGGGCAGGGCTGGCGCAGCATGTGGTGCTGGGGATCGAACCGCAGTCCCTGAAGCCGCCCAAGCTTTCCCAAGCAGGCATTTAGACCACTGAGCCATCCCGCTGGGCCCCAGTAATTTAATTTCAGTTACCTAACCAGGCATTAACAAAGTTCCCGACCACTAAGGCAGGTTATAGCAAACTATGAGTTACCCTATATGCCAAATGTCCTTCCTAGTTCATCTTCCAACAGAAAGACAGCGTTCACGTTATTTAGCTTTGAGAAGGCAATTTGATTGTTTTTCTTGTAACAGTCAAAATTCTGTAAGATTTTCATTGCTTTTAGAAAATTTTTTTAAAAATTCCACATAAAACAATGCCAGGTGCAGTGACATACACATCTGTAATGCCAGGACCCAGGAAGCTGAGGCAGGCGGATTGCTGAGACATGTAAGTTCAAAGCCAGCCTGAACTACACAGCAAGACCTTGTCTCAAAAGCCAAAAATTGGAACCAGATAAATAAACCAAAATACAAAACTAAACCCCAAACCATAAGTTCAAATGTACAGTATTACGACTGGCAGCATTAAAACAACACTGAAGTTCTGCTGCTCACTAAATGTCTTAGGTGAAATTTCATACTAAATAAGGCAAATGTTAGAGTTGGTATTTTAGTAGTTTCAGTAACTTCAAGTATCTAAAACAAATCACCCAGGAAAGTAAAAAATAGTACTTAAAGCACAAAGAAAACAAACAAAACTTAGAAAACATAGAACTAAAAAATATTTTTTACTAAAAAGGCTCTTATTCACTTTGTTCCTTCAGAATATTAACTACTACATTGAATGTGAGTTATCAGCACCAGTAGGATGACAGTATCCATGTTCTCTTTTGTCACCAACATGTGTGCCATGGCTGGTCATAAAGGAAAAAAGTATCAGATCTTTTGAATACCTTAAGGGCTTTGTCTTTTCTCTCTCTCTCTCTCTCTCTCTCTCTCTCTCTCTCACACACACACACACACACACACACACACACACACACACACACACACACACAGATAACCCCTATTTTTGTTGTTTTGTTTTTTAGAATTTTTTTTTTTCTTGTTTCAGAACTTTTGTTTGTTTATTTATTTATTTTTATGGCTGGCTCAGCCTGCCCTGAGGGCAGGGCTGGTGCAGCTTGTGGTACGGGGGATCAAACCGCGGTTCCTGAAGCCATCTAAGCTTTCCTAAGCAGGCACTTTAGAACACTGAGCCATCCTGCCGGCCCCCAATAACCCCAATTTTTGAATAGCACATATTTGGTACAGTTAGGAAGGTCTGAATAATGTCAGATCAGCAGATCAGTTTTTTTTTTTTTTTTTTTTGAGATAAGGTCTTTTCACGTAGCCCAAACTGGCCTTGAACTGGTAGCTATCTTCCTATCTCAACCTTTCAAGTGTTGGGAATACAGATATGTGCCACTATGCCTGACCAGATCAGCTCTTCTAAAGTCAAGTTCAGGGTTCTTCCCTAGATTCAACAGAATTTCATTTCAATCTTTTTTGTGCCCTGCCATCTACTTCCAAACAGACAAGAAACTTAAAGCCTATAAGGAGAAATTATAACATCCAAGAATAACAAGTCCAACAAGAGCAAAGAGAGAGTAGATGGCACTTTTGTTCTCTTATTAACTGAAAATAACAACAAAATTTTAACAATCTGAAGGATCTCTCTGTTTTTTTCAGTACCATCTTATTTCTTGGCACCAGGAATAAACTCAGGATCTTTTGCTTGCCAGGCAGGCACTTATGCTGTTGAGCTATCTCCCCAGTCCTGAAGAACTTCATTTAGACCCTAAATTTATTTTCCATAATTGATATTCATATAAGATATTCTATATAGAATATAACCTTTTCTTCTTTGAGGGAGGAATCAGGAATTGAACTTGGGACCTTGCTATAGTACATTCTTTAAATGCAGATGTATGTGTAATTTGCATTGATTTCCTCAAGCTCCCAGAGACAATGAACCAGCCATGTATGCATGTATAATTAGTTTCATTTCTACCATCATCTGCAGCTACCAGCATTCATAAGAATACAATAAAAGCAATATATTAATTACACTTCTACCTTTCAGGACAAATGCCTTGGATCTCATGCTTCAGAGGCTTGGTGGTGAGGATAGCCTGGCCTAAGAACAGACACTGCACCCAACCAATGTTATTAATTGGAAACAGACTTTGGGGTCCTGTTTTGTAAAGGAGACTGTAGGTAGTATCCAGAGCTCCACATTCAGTAAAAGCAGTCAACTCTGTCACTTTCTAAGATAGCTTTTCAGGGAAATAAGCTGAAATCAACAAAATCTCAAGCACCTCATAAAAGGAATCTTTACAAATCACAAGACTATTATGGAATGTGGATGTGTTCATCTATCTCTCCAGGTCATGTAGTGTAATAAGGATGCTATCAAATGGAATGGAATCTCAATCCAAACCCGTCAGCCAATACATCATCAGGAAATGAGGATGGTATACGTAGGGTTAGTGGTAATTATTTCCACAGAAAACATCAAATTATGTCTTTATACAGTCATGGTCAAACCATGTGTTAGTAAGCTCACCTGTGTATCTTATCTTGGCCAGAAGGCACTGCACCCATATTGGCTACATTCACGACCTTCTGGATGATCACTGAGGAGGTGATGTTCTGTGGTGCAGTGATGATTGTGGCAGAAGCTTCATTCATTCCTGTCAGCATACCTGGAAGAGCAAAGAAAAGCTCCCATCCAGTAATTTCTTTGGGAAAATAACTGAAGCTATTTTAAGCTCACAGCTAAAACTTAAAAACTTTTCTTTATAAGAGATGTATCACTTTATAATGAATTTAATAAGTAATTATTAAATTAAAATAGTATCACTGTTTCAGATTTCTTAAAAATCTCCAATAGGTAGAAAAATATGTAAAAATGCAGTCAGAATCATTCTTTGCAAATCTAACTATTAAGTACTATAGGGTAAAAATCATAAATATTGGGGCTGGGGAGATAGCTCCGTGGCACAAGTGCCTGCCTGGCAAGTGCAAGGTCGTGAGTTTGAACCCCAGTCCCACCAAAAAAAAAAAAAAAAAAAAAAAAAAAAAAAAAAAAAAAAAAAAAAAAAAAAAAAAAAAAAAAAAAAATCACAAATATGACATTTCAATTTCGTACACAATTCGAGCTATGTAAATGATTAAGTTTTTATTTCTTAAGAATATAAATATTTAATTCTTAGTACTACTCATTCAAAGATCTGCTAAAATATGTTAGAATATTCTGGAATAATTAATTAGCAGCACCAGAAGCCTGACCAACAGATTCTATTCAGAAGATCAAAGCGGGCTTCACAATCACTGGAGGTCTCTAACCAGTCCTGGGATGCTAGAAAATGCAGCACATTTCCAAGCTAAACTTAACAATGACACCATTTGCCTAGAAAATATAACTATGGTCCCAATAAAACACAAACCAAACCTCCAAAGCAAAAAGCTTGAAAACAGGGAAAAAAATGTGAAGTGAAAAATCTTAAGTCCTAGAAACACTTTGAATAATAGCTTAAAAAGGCAACTTATGCGCAATTAGGAATAAAGACCACAGTGCTAACCCTAAACATACCATCAATATAAGAATCTCATGTGAAAATGTTCAGTAAACAAATTCAACAACAGACTAAGCTATTGGAAACACATTGCAATATAGTAGTGGGTTAAAATAAAACACAACAAATGTCATCTAACGATATCTATTAAAAATAACGTGTGAAGACATTTAACATGTACACAGTAGTTTACAAAATTTATGAAAAATGACAAATCTTAATTTCATGTTTACAGAAGACCCCTGCAGCTTCAAGCCTACATATTTATTGTTAATAAAATGGCAAATCTTAATTTCATGTTTACAAAAGACTCCTGCAGCTTCAAGCCTATACATTTATTTATTATAAATATAACCTAAAATTTTCAAAAGTCCCTCTGATGAACAGTATGAAGACACCAAAACCTACTACTGTGAAAGGATTTATGCCATTAGATAGAAAAACAGAACTATCTACCTTCTAACAAGAAGCATTTTACTAACCACTTTCAAACTCCAGGAACACTATGTTCTGTCTTAGGCTGTTTAACTTCAATATTAGGCAAAAGCTTTAAAAACTACACGAGCAGTCAAACACTGCTTTTAAGTAAAGCACAGGGCTGACATAACACTGCTGAAAGATGTGTGTACTCATTTAGGATTTAAACCTTCTCCATTAAGCTCTATTGAAGAGCAACTGCTGAATAAATGAATGCAACTATGTTTATGTTAAAAGCCTGTTTGCCGCAGCATGTAATTAAAGGAAATGTTGTACAAAGCCAGTACTTTTGTCAAGCTCCTGTAAATGGAAAGATGGATAGCACTCAGAGAAGTGAATGCATTGCTTCATATTTAACCTTAACACTCTTGTCATTAATGGTTTGTCTAACTTGTTCTATAAAAGACAAGGTACTGCTCCACTGAAGTAAAATTAAAAAAATCAACTAAACCATGCTTTTCAGAACAGAAGATTCATTATCGTCGGCTAATGTATTGGCATAAAGCAAAGTAACATCCTATCAAGTAAGGCACACATTCAATCTGCCTCTCCACCCCCCTTTATTTTTAACTCATGCTGTTTTATTGTTATAGGCAATTTGTACCACTCAGCATGACAGTGTAAACTGAATCAAGATTAATTTACATGCAAAAGAACACTTAGGAGAGCAGCACGGTAAGCAAATGTATTGTCTCGATTGCTGAGGTGGAAAAAGAACCTGGAAAGAAAAAAAAAGGTGCTCTAATTAAGGGGCATCAAATATGATCGCTGTGGTAGTTAAGGGCCAGAAAATAGTAAATGTCTGACTATTTAAAGAATTAGCATCTTGCTAGCTTGGGAACCCATAAGATGGATGCATAAATCACAATAAAATTTAAGCAAACATTTTAGGTTTCTTAAAGCAAGGATTTGCTAAATGAAAATATATCAGGTATTTTCAAATTAACAAGGAAAAAATATGCCGAGCCATCATTGGAAGTTTATCCTAAGAAAACAGATTTTCACTGTAGATAGACTGTCCATAATAAGGGCAAAGACACAGGAAAAATATTTTTAAATAGGCAGAGTGTGTGGCTTCATTAGAACACATGTGAATTTTGGTGGTGGTATAGGACAGTACTTGATTTACTTTAATCAGTTGTAATTAACTACTAAAGGCAAACCAACTAATACAAGGATATTAAATTTGAGAAAAAAAAAAAACTTTTCTACACTTTAGATTTCCAATTTAAGAGGTGACTTAGAATAGACAATCGGCTTATCCCTTCAAATCAAACCTGTCCAAAGAAGCCAAATTAAAATTTTTTAGGTTACAAAACACAAACCCCATGTTATTTATAGTATTGAAAGACTCCCACAGATAGCTCATTAACTAACTTTACAATACAACTCACTGCAATGAGTAACTTCAGCTTCAATTGCAGGCTCATACCATAAATACTATAAATACTTGCAATATACAGGCTAGCCTTACCTTACCCTTTGCTCTTTGACTACCACTATTTCATCAACAAGCATATTTAGCTATGGGACCCTAATCATAGCTACCAAGAAAAAGAACTGAATTGGGTTCTAAGTTAGAAATAAAAACTTTTCTTTAAAAATAAAATTAATACAATGTAACATTCTGTTAGAATCATTTTTAACATCTTACAGTTTTTCAGTTATGCACACCTTTAGAATAAAAATAGAAACATAATATTCATGTTTCTTATTTATAATTTTTTTAGTTAAATCCTAATACATTTAATGTATTTTTTGAGTCTTAGACACTGTAAAATAAGATATTAATTATATAATTTCATTTTACTGACTGATTTGTTGGCTGAAATTAGCAAGCAATTACACACATTTCTTAAAAATTTACTCACATTTTGCCTTCCAAATCCTCATATTGATAAAATGTAAGGAAATGAATTTTTATTTTGATTTAGGGTTTTCTGGTAGTCATTTCCAGGTAACTTTTGTGAAATCAGATATGCTCTCTTCCCAGAGTAGCATAACAAACAAATACATGTGTGAAGTTGGGAATTGAGACCTCTATTACCAAACCTCCTGAAATCTATAACTAAAAAGATGCTATTGAAAAGACTCTTTAAACCTGTGGTAAATTTGCCAGCATCAAATTCCACATCAAAGAATGAATTCAGGAAGACAGAAAGAATGATAAAGAAATGCCAAGAGACTTACAAGGATTTACAAATACTTCATATAAACAAATTTTCAAATAGCTTTATTCAGAGTAGCCTTTCTGCTCTATTAAACATAGCAAACAGCTGCCAGATTTATTCAGACAAATAATCAACAACCATAGAAGCAAAATGGCAGAAGAAAAAGGAATTTTGGCAACAAGTCCACAGAGGACCGGAGCTATTCTCCAAGAGCACCTCTCTTATGCACTTACGGTTCTGTATGGCTGGGCAGTGAAAAATCCCTCAGTCACAACAGAGCACAAAAAATCTGATCAAAATATCAAGTACTCTAAACAAAAGCTGAGGGAGAGAAAGGGCATACAGTAATACACTGCTTTAGAAATACTTCAACTGCACTTCGCAAGAGACTCTCCTTGTAAGTCAATGTGCCACAGCCTCATCCGGCGCTGTTGAGGGCCACTCACCTTGGTTTGCTGAGCAGGTGGAAAGCAGAGGCAGGCTTTAGCCAGCAAAGGATAAGAATAGCAAAGATAAGAATCATTTCGTCATTGGGAAAACAAAATCACAAATTTAACTTGCTTCTATAGCACTTATCAACTTTCAAGAAAACAAATGTAAAGTTCAGTTTACTCATTCCTTTTTTGTCACAAAAGCAAGGCTAGAAGAAAAGATTACTATCAATATAGTCTTAGTCTAGGGTTTTCTTCAATGGATTCTTCTTGTTTTAAGGTCCTTCTTTTGTTGTAAGGTTCCTCTGACAGTGTGGCTCACCCAGGCATGGAGGAAATCAAACTTTCAGCACTATAGTACCCATGCACCAGGAAGCACGCCCCTCTCCTCAGGAGCAGGATCTGTGTGTGTCTAGTGCATTCTGGGAACCTGAAGGATTGTATTTCACAAGCTCCAAATGCAAAGATCTTTGTTTGCTAATGGCCTCCACACTTACATGCATGTAAAGATGACTATAGTACTTAATTTTCCCTCACTCTATAAATGTTATCCTTAATTAAACAAATAAAATCAATGTTACCTTCCCATATTCATACATACTCAAAAAAAACTCCTTCACTTTTATTAGATGGCATGCTTGACTGGGCCAACAGAATGTAAGGATATTAATACTTACATTCTGTTGAAAATATTTTCTTTTTAATACCTATTCTAAAATGTTTCAATTCTATTCAAACAGCATCTCTATAACAGAATTAAATAAAAATATTTTAATACTATAATTAGGACTTTAAAGGATAAGGCATTTACTCTGTGGAAAGAAAAACACATTAGTAGTTCATAAAAAATAGTTCCCTAGTGACAAAAAAATACTGAAGGGTAAGATGTGTAGTAGTAGAACATTAGAGACCCCAGTTCCTGGCATTTTCATGACTACAAACACACCAGTAGATAGGCGTATGATCAGGATGACAGATCACAATTCAGAATAGAAAACATGATTAAGAATTAATTTATCATGTGAAACACATTACTCAATTTCCAAGTATGTAGTGAATGTAAGTAAACATATACTTACAAGGTTATTTTACAAGTTCAAAGTGCTAACAAAAATGGGAAGATTACATGTTGATATCTGTCACTGGCTATGTATTATGGAAAGTTACTTTAGAGCATGAGTAGGTATATTTTCTGGTATATACATACATTTTGAGTAATTGTGGTAATTTCTCACCTTGCTCTTTCTTAAAGTCTTTCTCGGACATGGCCACAGGTAAAAGCAATTCTCCAATAGGTGGTTGAATATTAACACTGAAGCAATCATCCCTGGTGCTAAGGAAAAAAAAATCAAAGATGACTAAATGCCTGATAAAATACTTAATAAAATAATATGTGGTTATAAAGATGCAATTAAAGCATATGCAAGCACTTAAGGAGCTTAAAATCTGATTGCAGAGAAATACATCTATTTCAGCATTAAAATTTTTTAACAAAACTACACACTTGTAGTAAACTATATGATTTGATAGAAAACTTTCATTTCAATATATATATATATATATATATATATATATATTTTTTTTTTTTTTTTTTTGGTGCTGGCCTCACCAATGCTAAGCACATGCTTTTTCACTAAGAAACACCCATTGCATGACCAGCAGAACATCTCATACAATTTACAGAGAACATTGTAGTTTTACTGTGTATATAACTAAGTGAAGATGAAGTGCTTCAGTCTCAAATGGTTAAAATCCTTTTTAAATTAGGTTCAAATAAGGAAAAAATGGAGTATACTGTACTTAGATTAGTGTGCTCATCAACAAACTAGGTTTTATTTTTAAAAATCCTTATTTTATAGTATAGTTTTTCAGTGATATCACTCATACACATATGTACATTTATTATATCAGATGACAAGAAACATTAAGAAAGTCAACTTTTTTGCTTTAGTGTCAGAAAACCAACACTAGGGGGCCGGGGAAACAGCTCCATGGCAGGGTGCCACTATCTGTTATAGTGAAAGTCCAGTAAGAGGCTCCTCAGGACTCAGATTATCCTCGCTTTCTATCCACACCCTTTGTAGGTGTGCTAGCTGTCCTCATGGCTGTCAGCTCCCGTTACTACTTTTACATTCCACAGAAGAGGAAAATCTAATGACTTTCCTCTTGAAAACAGTCTGATATCTGTTCCTCTCTAAATGAAAGCAAAAGCTCTCTTCAAAGTCCCAAAGAAGTGGATCCCATTGCTGGTGGGAGGGAGATCAGACAGAAAGGGATTACAAATAAAACACTACACATTAGGGTAAGAAACAATGGGTTTAAGAGTGAAGCAAGAACACTATCAAAGAAAGAAAGAACATAAAACTCACGTTCATTTTATGGTATTATGTATTGTATTTTTTGTATAAGCTGCCTTTTATTTTTTTTTAACACGTGGAATGTCCAAGATAAGCCAGTAAATCTCATTTATGTATTAATCAGCAAGCATTTACCGAATGCAAATTTGATCTGTTTATGACCAAGGCAAGTAGCTCTAGGCAAAGGGGACTGAGTCAGACTGTGTGTGTGGAAGAAGCTGTGTATAGAGGGGAAGGCAAAGGCAGCCAGGCGTAGTGATGTACAGACCTGTCATCCCAGTGCTCCAGCAACTGTGGGAGAAGGATCCTCACAAGCTCCAGGTTAGCCTGGGCTACACAGTGAGACCCTGTCTCAAAAAAAAAAAGAAAAAGGAAAAAAAAAGAAAAAGAGGAAGAAGAGGAGAAGGAGGAGGAGGAAGAGGAAAGAGGAGAAAGTGAAGAAGGAAGAGAAGGAGAAGCAGGAGAAGAAGGGAAGAGGAAAGCAAAGGCAAATCCATTGGTGAGTCTGACTCAGTAATCCAGGCAGGGGTTTCAACCTATTCTATGTGTTTTACTTTATTAAATCCTAATAATGACCCTAACAGGCAGCTTCTGTTATCCCAGATTTACTGATAAGAAAACTGAAGAGAACATAAACATCATGCTCAAGGTCATGCAGATGGTAAGTGGCAGTGCCGAGATCTGAGTGCAAGCAAGCATCCTGTAGCAGCCTAGGTCCATGTGACTGCACTCTGCTGCTCTCGGGGAGCAGCAGCCCTGAGAACCGGAAAGTAAGCATTTCAAGGGAATTCTAGAACCAGAGGGAGGCAGAGATGGACTGCAGAGACTCTGCAGCTTCCACTGTAAACAACTTGGCGGACGAATATGCGGAGTTCGAAGGTTTTAAACATGCCATGTTCTGAGTAACACTAAATTACCTAGGAAGAAATGCCCAATGGATAAATAAATACAAATCGAGAGGCAGCATCATGGTCAGGGCAGAACACATGAGCGTGGGAGTCACAAGGGCGGCAGAGGGAAGAGCTGAGGCCTTACACGGGGAGACTACAGGAGAGAGGACATGCTACTGAAAGGACATGGAGCGCATGGGAGGTTTGCCCTGGGTGAAAATGATGCGGAGAACCGCAGACTGGCAAGAGGCTCATAGCAGGGGGCTTAGTGAGCACTGTGGCAGGTCAGGCCCACAGGAGAGGATTGGGGTGCAATCAGATAGAGGGCAAACAGGAAGCGTGGGAAGAGTGGCAAAAGAGAGGCCAACAGGAGTCTCCTGAGAAGTGGGGAGGGGAGGAGAGAGGAGAGGGAGGAGAATCTATATATATTAAATGTAGTCTGATGTGTAAATTTTGAGTTTCGAATTGTTTATTCCAGTGCTCTCCCATGCAGGAGGCAGAAGGCAGCTGACTGAGATGTAGGGAATGAACTCCACTCTTTCTTTTCCTAATTCCTTCTTGTGTTGTTTTTCACGAGGTTAGTACATACATAATGAGTTAGCATGGTGAGATACATATTTACATACATACAATTTAAAAATAAACATCCATATAGGGAATGTGTAGCCGAAACGTCAAAGTATAAGATATGTGACTCAACATTAGGGAGTGTGGGGCTACATGAGATGAGCTGCTTGTCATTACTGGTTTGCCTTTTCCTTTCAATGCAAAAGCCTTTTTTCCCAACAATCAAGAGGGACTTCACACAGCACTAAAGCAAGGAACAGATGGTATGGTGAGGCAGAGGACACGACGTCCTTCTCAGGCCACACAGAAGTCTCCATGAGTGAGCAGCAGCTTAAGTCTGGTGTCAAAAGTCATCTCGAAATGCTCTCTGGAGTAACAGCAGTTTGGTAGGGAGTAGTAAATGAACATTTTTCTTTCTCCCTGACAAAATCCTGATATTCAAGGACACTAAATTCCTTAGTGAAACAATAAGCAGCATTTCTTTTGCTAAGAGTGACCAAGGGAACCACTTGCATCCTAAGAAACATAGACAAAAGTCTACTGGGTAGTTCTAGGGGAAGGAAGTTTTGCTTTCCTGATATAGACAGGGCTCCTTTCTCCATGTAGGTTTTGCCTTTTGAGGGGGCTGGAAGGCTGAAACATAGGCAGGAGCCTTGAAGTGGAGCAGCTATCCCATGACCTTGAGGAAGACTAGCACATACAAAAAAAGTGGAAGATCTACTTTGCACAGCTACTCTGCCAACTCTGCATCACCATACCACATATTTTTTGTTCTAGGAGAAAACTAAATCCCTATTTGGTTAAGTCTCTAAAACTGGGTTTTTGTATATGACATAAGTAATACATAATATGCTATGTGAATCAGCCTCACTTCTTTATTTTAATGTATTTGGTACAGGGTTTCACTACACAGCTTGGGCTTGTAGTGATCCTCCTGTTTTAGCTTTCCCAGCACTAGGATTACAGAAATGCAAAACCTTGCCTTGGTCTCAGTGGCAGGCCAGCATGGCATATGGTGCTGGGGATCCCAGTCCCAGCACTTGCCTAAGTAGGTGTTTAGTCCACTGAGCTATCTTGCCGGTCCCAGCCTCACTTCCTAAGCAAAGTCTGGTTCCTGATGGATGCAGATGAATGTTTACCCATCCATCCATCCATCCATCCATCCATCCATGTGTGGACACTGGGAATCAAACTCAGGACTCTGTGCTTGTCAGCCAGGCACTGCACTTCACCACTGAGCTATATCATGCTCCCCCTCCCCGCCTTTTTTTTTTTTTTTTTTTTTGAGACAGGATCTTACTTTTTAGCTCAAGCTGGCTTCAAACTTGTGATCCTTCTGCCTCAGTCTCCTTACTGCTGGGATAAAAGGCTCTTTATTTAGGGGAAACCTTATTTTCAATTTTGTGAATATTCTAGGAAATCCTCTGATTTTCTATTAATCTCTTTTTCTAGCATTTTGCCTTTTTAAAAAATCTTTTTTGAATTTTATTTGGTACAGGGTCTCACTACATAGCTCAGACTCATTGTGATGCTTCTGTCTCAGCCTCCCCAGTGCTGGGATTATAGGTGTGCGTCACTACGCCTGATTTCGGTGGTCAGCACAGCATGACCACAGTTCTGGGGCCAGCATGACATGCAGTATCCAGTACTGAACCTGGGTCCTTGCACTTGCCCCAGGCATTTAGATTGTTGAGCTATCTCCCCAGTTCCCATTTTGCCTTTCTTTTTTCCCTAAAGTTCTTGTTCTGTTCTGTTCTGTTCTGTTCTGTTCTGTTCTGTTCTTCCTTCCTTCCTTCCTTCCTTCCTTCCTTCCTTCCTTCCTTCCTTCCTTCCTTCCTTTCTGTCTTTCTTTCTTTCTTTCACTTCTTTTGGTTAAACACAGGAGAAAAAGATATCTCTATTTCCACACACATGCATCTCAACATGGGTATGGGATGATGAAAAGGACTATGGTTGTAAATTTATTAGAACTGAGTTACCAGACCAATAAAGTACCATTCTCAGGGCAGATGTATGGATCACACAGCAGAGAAGTTGATACAAGGCAAGACCTCAACTACTTTACATTTAACTATAATGCACATACTTGCACACAGAATCTTATCTCAGTCTGTTAGGATTCAAACTGGTAAATTTCTAGATGAGAGAAGTAGAAAAAAAGGTTAACTTCTGAGATTCAAGTTTCCTCACCTATGTATTGAAACAATGACACCTGCCAGCTGGTTTTAACTAGTAAATGAAATAAAATGCTCAGGAGAGTAAACAGAGGTACTTGAAAATCAACATGCTACATGTTGATTTATTAGGGGGCATGATTATTTAAGCAATCCCCCACAGACTGTCATTTTTAAAAATCCTATTCAAGCAATAGTTAATATCCTTCAATACATCTTTTTCTGTATAAGCACAAATATTTCTCTTAAATTGCTAACTTGAAAGTAAGATTATTTGGCATTTGCTCTGGGGGTGGAGCCAATGTGAAGTTCCACAAACAGCACAGAAGAGCTACATGCTTTATCTTCCTACATACTAAATAGTTTGAAATTTTTCTTATCTGATAATTGAAATGTTTTAGCACTTTATTTTCCTAAACACTAGTGATGCTAAACATCTTTTTTTAAAATTGGCTATTTGTATTTTTTTCTTGTAAATTCTATTTTTACCCTTTCCTTTTTTTCCAATTTTCTTTTGTATTCCTCATATATTGTATATTGTATATTCCTCTAACATATATTCCTATATATTGTGGTTATTCAACTTTGGTCTGTTAGAAATGCTGTAGCATGTCACTAACATGTACTTGTAGTATATACTTTTCTTTTTGGTAGACAAGTTATAAAAGAATGCATTTTTTCTTTCCTTTTTAAATTTTCTGTTTCTATTGAACACATAACATGGCATATATATATGTATATATATATATATATATATATATATATATATATATATATATATCTTCATTCATACTACACTGCCGATTTGGACAGTTAAGAAAGAGCATCACTGAGTTTTCCTCAATGACAGGAGGAAAGCAACAGGTTGTGCACAGTACCAAATGCAGTGGTGGTAGACATTCAACCATGCCACAGCACAAAACACTTTGAGGAAACTCTTTGGTTTTGACTGTTTCAAACAGAAGAAAGAAGCTAAAAGGTTTGAAGGAGGGTTTAAAGGCAAGTGGGTAGCAGCAAGAGAAGCTGAACAGGACCCCCACCAAGGAGTGGGAAATGAGAATGAGGTAAAAAGAAACTGTGGGAAGTGGAAAACAGAAAAGCAAAACAGAAGGGCTGTTAGCTGTTTATGACTTAAACATGTACTCAATGCAATGGAAGGGAGAGAAGCAAGGTAAATGGCAGGAAAACATGGGAGGAAAAAGCACGGGCAGGCCGGGAGAGGTGAGGAGAAAAACACACCAGTGCACTCCATGAGAGCATGTTTTCTCAGTTTGCAGTTCGGCCAGCAGGCAGGTACAGGGACAGACATCCTTTCTTTTCAGCATGACTTGTTTGCAAGGGTGGAGTGGAGGTAAGGGTGTTGTATCATGTCTAGAGGCACTGTGATAACCAGGTAGACACATGGAGTAGATGGAGCAAGCTTCCATTCCACCTCCCAGCTCCAAAAATCCTTTAAATATATTGTCCTCGGATAGAGTACGTATCAGATATTAAACTGAGAACAATAGAAACTACACTAGATCTTGGCCAAAAGGGTCAAAAGGAAATGCTGAGGATAGAACATAGTTTCAAGACATACTAGCTCTACCCCCAGGAGAGAAATATGTTTTTCATTAAAAATAAAACAAAGTAAAATAAAAAAGTTGGCTTTGAGACTTGGAGACATGGCTGAGTGTGAAGTGCTGGCTTAGAGACCGAGTTCAGGATCTAATACTACAAAAAATGTTTAAAAATTGACTACTCTTGGTCATTTTACTTTCCAACTGAATTTTAGAAATACGCCAAGTTCCTTAAAAAAGCATTGTGTCTGCTAGTCACTTTGTATTCTATCTACCCTGCTGTTCCCCTCTCTAATTTACTTAAACAGATCATGTTTTAATTGCTCAACTTTTTCTTTTAAGTGGCAACATATTTTGATGATGTTCAGGGTTATATTTAGTATCTCAAGCCATAATTTGACTTCTTTTTTGCCATCAATCAATCATCTTGCCAAAAGTGAAGGGAACTCTCGTATACCATCCCTCACATCTGTCCACATTGGGATTATGGTTCTGGCTTATTACTAAAATTTATTTTTCATATTCTGTGTCAGTAATTATTTTTACACAGTGATAAATTTTACAGCTAGAATGTTTTCAGTCACTGCTTTTCCCCCCTTATTCTATATCTTCTTGAGTAGTCCTTTCACAAATGGCTTGCATATATAAGCTGACAGAATATTTGCTTGTCTGAAAAAAATTCCACATAATATCTTCTAATTTAAAGGTCATGTTCTTTGTTGCATGGTTACCAGAAATGATTAAGAGACTTAGAAAAAACTGTAACCCACCCCCATTGTCTCTTCTCAGGTAGGATGTTTTTTCTTTGCTCTTGGAACCATCAGGGTACTTTTGTTTTTATCAAAAATGCCAGAAAGATGTAGTCTCTTTGGTCTTCCATATTTATTTGTTTGGTCTTGGGTAGGTCTTTTTGATTTGAAGGGTTATGCCTTCTATTTTATTTGGGAAAATCCTCTTTTATAATTTACTTCTGTTATTTCATTTTTTTCCTTCCAGATATCCTATTAGTTGAATTGATCCTTTTAACTCTTACTTTCCCATTTCCTTCTGTCTTTTCATTTCGAATGCAGTTCATTCACTTGACCCTCTTTCTTCCAGATCACCAAATCAGTATTCAGTAATCTCTACTCTACAGTGTGTTTACTGGATTTCTTCTGAAATTGTATTTTTAAAACTCCAAGAAGAATTAAAAAAAATTTTTTTTCTAGTTACTCCTTTGTATAGCAAGCAATATGTTCTTTCTTTATGGATACAGGGTACTCTTGAATCAGATATTACTTTTAATTTTTAGAGAAAACTTTTGTCCTTTTAAAATTATCTGCTTCCTAAAAAAGATTTAAAAAATTATCTGTTTCCTTAATGCATAGCCAGGAGCACTTTGGATTCACTGAACCTTCCTTCTCAAGTGGCAGCAATACCTCAAAAGTCTGGTAATCCTAAACTATCCAATTACCTCTGTAACAAAGGACTAGGCTTAACATACATAGAAAGTTCTATTACCTATTAACTGTAAGATTTTAGGTAAATTTCTTAATCTTCTAGTGCTTCAGTTAACTTATGTTCTGAATGAAGTAATAGTAATACAGGAAGAGCTGTGAACTTATGCAAACTGACACATATGTGAATTGCAAGTGTAACAGTGTTTACTGTGCCGCCTGTACTTGATAATATTAATGAATATTTTTACTGTATCATCTAATCTTCTCTTCTTGCAGTGGGTCTTTATATTACACTAAGAATCATTCCTAGGTGAGCTGTTCTTTACAGAGCTACTCGGAGGCCTCACATTGAATGTGCTGCTGCTGCTAGAGGCGAGGTTGGGGAGCTGGAGGGTAGAAGCAGTTAATACTCTCAGGAATATCTTGAAATCTCTAACTTTTCTTTTACTCACTCTGTGCTTGATATTCTGCCAGATTTGTTCTTAACATTAAAGTAATTTTTTCCCATGAGTGGCATGCCCTGCAATTTTCTCTGTTAAGGTTTACCTGTCCCCATTTGCTTTCTAACTATCAATAAATTCTATATCTGGTCACCTAATGGCATTCCTTCTTGTTATATTTTCTTATTTTCATTCTTTTAAAGAATTGATTTCTAGCCGGGCGTGGTGGCGCACACCTGTAATCCCAGCACTCGGGGATTACACTCTGAGGCAGGAGGATCGGTGCGAGTTCGAGACCAGCCTGGGCTACAAATGTGAGCTCAAGGCCAGCCTGAACTACACAGTGAGACCCTGTCTCAAAAAGACAAAAAAAAAAAAAAGAATTGATTTCTGTCTAGTGTACTTTTGGACAAAAAGAAATGTGGTTACAAGCGTCCAGCTCTCTAACTTAAGTCATCTTATTTTTCATATTATTTAAAGCATGCATACCTACTAATTATAAGGATAGGGATCTGGTTAAGTACTGCATTAACTTATGGAGAGACAAATTTATGTATACTACCTGTTTTCAGTCTTAAAAACTTAATCAAGAACTAAATCTGATGAACATTTAAAGTATAAAACTAAAAGGAGACATTAATGCTTATCAGGTATCCATAAAACTAGGTAACTACAGATAACAGTTCTTCTCTGTCTGAAAAACTATAACCTGGAGTAAGAGAATCACTTTATACTTCTTTCTTTGAGTAAGCAGAAGAGCATCAGAAAGGCTTCTATTCTAGTCTATGTTCTAAGGATTTCTGAATGCTTGTTATAAAATGTACTCTGACTATCCATAATTTTATATATTGATTTCTATAATGTAGTTTGAGGAAAAATCTACTATCAGTCATTCTTGCCTTTTTCTTTTTTTTGAACTACCCATACTACTATATCACATCACTAAGCAAAAAATGCTACTTACTATGCAAAAGGCATAGTCAGTGATTGGCACCTAAGACCAATTGATCTAGCCATTACCACCATCTCCCTGCCCCCACCAGCACTACTATGAAGCTATTGATTTAAACACTGTCGATCGGTTTCCATTTTCTGATTTTGGGCAGGCCAATTAAGAAAGTGAGTAATTGTGATTACACTGCTTCAGGATCAATTACATTTGATGCAAGACAAAGTGCTCTCTTTGGAAAACACACAAAAATATTTTAAATGTAGCATGCTCTTGTGTTTAGTAAAACCAAAAATTAAGTAATTTATACTTTCATAGTATAAAATTGTATTATGTTCATAAAATTATGCCTACTTTGTATTTTTGCTGATTATTTTAATATGAATTAAATTTATCATTTTCCTACAGTTAAGAGAAATTGAGAAAAATAATTGCTCATGTCCATTCCCCAACCTAAGATGAAAAATCAAACATTACCTGTATTTTTATCCCTTTAGAGACTTTGTTAATTATGAAAGACAAAATGCAAAGCCTGTTCAATGGATTACAAAAGAAATCTTTATAATAAAAATAATGAAAAATAACCCATCTGATTATACAGAAGGCAAAAGTTCCTTTTATAAATTGGAAGATAAAAAAAATTAGTTTTTCATTTTGAATGTTGGTATCTGAGATTTGTCATTGGGTTCACATTGTCCAAATCATTAGAATGAATATATCTGTGATGCTTGAGGAAAACTACTTAGAGTGATTTTATTCACGGTGCGGTGTTCATACTACTGATTTGTGATGTTTGTCTAATAGAAAAATAATAAACAATTCCTAGGCCATGCCGGGGAAAGCAATCAGTTTCTATCTATCACTGATATAGAAGACCTCCCAAAACATAAAGGTGATGATCTGCATAAAATCAATGTGCCATGCTACACTGCTTGGATCCACTGCTGCGGGTTCTCAGCAATAAAAGGTGTAGGATGAAGCCTCAGTTACAACAAACTGAAAAGGTACATGAAAATGATGGGCTCACTATTTAATCTATAAATTTATTTTAACATGTCTCTCTCCTAAGCTTGGAGATTTCTAATCATAACAAATTCTGCCCTAAGCTTGTTAATGTTCAGATAAATAAAAACCTCAGCTCTTTGAAGAGTAAAAACAAAGCAACTTCTACTAAAAATAGCAAATGTCTTCCTATTTTCAAAAAACACAGAAGGATGGAATTCAAAGATAATTTTCAAAGATACACAAATATAATAGCAGTGTATTATTTTTGCTAGAATTCACCAGATGTATATATGACAATAATAAAAAATTTAATCCTAAAAAAACATTATGAATAGTATTGAGTTATAAAACCTTTACAATTACATAAATGTTCTTTCAACTTTTATATAAAGCAGCTTGTAAGCTCATATAAAGATAGGAAAGCATATATGCTTAGAATCAATAATGGTCTATGAGAAAAAGCTTCCAAGATATCTCAACATGACACACTGTCTCAAAAGGTATCTTCTTTTAGGCTGTTCAATGATGTAATAATCTTAATTTCACCCAAATTTGCCAAAACTATAATATTAAAGTAGGTAAAGAATTAGCGAGTAGCAGTTTATTTCTCTAATAAACCATGAATTTCAATTAATATGGTAGAGTGTAGTAGTTACCAAAGAAATACTGAAAATATATCACACATAGGTTGTACAATCTATGGCATTCTAAATACTGTTGAAAGAAAACACAATAATTTAAATGTCATGCCTCACACAAAAAGGCTGTTGAAAGCTTAGTTTTTGTTCTACTATACTTTATAGGTAATATAAAAAAAAACAAAAGAACAACCGAACTTACCACAACTGGAAAGTGGCAGTCTGTGTAGAATCACAGAAGTCAATACCCATTGAAACAGTAATGGATCCCTCAGGCTCAAGAGAGTCTAGGAAATAAGATAATTTAGACATGAAATCACACAGGATGTGAAAAAGGCAAACAGTACTACTGCACGTTCATTTAATGTTTGTGCTTGGTTCAAACAACTTAATTTAGTAAAAAAAATTAAAGCTAAGACTATTAAAGTAAGTTACACCTTCCTATTTGGCTTAAAGATTTTCCTTTTTTATAAATTCTGCACATACTCCAATGAACATATTAGATCTAGTCTTTCAAAACACACCCCTTCTTGCAAAGTTTCATATTTTACTGTGCTGTCTTTTTTTTTTTTCAGTGCTGAGGATTGAACTCAGGACCTTGCACTTACCAGGCAGGTACTTATACCACTGAGCTGTATCCCCAGCCCGATTTTGTCTTTACAGGCATTGAAAGTGAGAAGGAAATAAATGGGTCCTTATTTGGCACAATTGCAAAGGACTTTTGGAACATATACAAGGTTATTTACTCAAAACTGTTTATATTCTCAACAGAAAAAGTGAATTTCTAAATAATGCTCCATATTTTCAATGGAAAAATTCTAAAACTTAAAAACTCAAAGCTAAATGAGAAATTAAAATTTATTAAAAAATTAACCAAGATAATAGTCATTCCTGAAATAAATCTATCTGCATCATTCAAAACATTACCTTAAGACAATTTAGGGGCAGATTTGACTATCTCGACACAGATTAGTAATTTCTGAAGCTTCAACTATTAGCTAATCAAGTATGAAAAATAATCACACCAACATACAATACTGGGGCTGGAGATAGCTCAGTAGAATAAGTGCTTGCCTGGCAAGCACAGGGTCCTGAGTTCAATCCCCAGTTCTGAGGAAAAACAAAAACAACAAAAAAACATACAATACTGTTTTTCTTCAGTTGACAATAATAAAACTTAACAAAATTTTATCTTGTTTGTGATTGGGCTATACATTAGCATAGCTGAGGCATTTATATAATCCCTGTATATACATAGAACCATTTCTGATTTCCATCCACTTTGCTCCAAGTCTTTACTACAACTGCAGTTATACCATACAATAATTTCATGTTTAGCTTTATCTATATTGTATTAAACATCTTGTGAGATTTAGTTACATTTTAGCAAGCACACTTCTAACTCAGCTAAATGTGAGTATCCTAGGGCTAGTTGATAACTCTGATTTACCAAGCACGAAGAAAAATGATGTACAGATGGGACAAAAAATAACTCACAAGGCTGACATGGTAGGAGCTATGTGTGTATTCATAGACCCCATGCAAAATTAAGCATGCGAAGAGGGCCTGTTTAATGCCAATTTGAAATGTCATTGGTTTGGTCAGTGGTATTTATGTTGCTTGCTAATTCTTTTCTTAATTTTATTTTATGTATTTGATACAAGGTCTCACTATACAGGTTGGGCTCATAGTGGTCCTCCTGTTTTCAGCCTCCCCAGCATTGGGATTACAAGCATGTGCCACTATGCCCAGACTTGGTTGCTGGCTCAGCAGGCCCTGAGGGCATGGCTGACACAGCATGCTGGACCAAGAATCAAACCCTGGTCCCTGTACTTGCCAAAGCAGGTGCTCAGTCTGCTGAGCTATCTCACTGGCCCACTAATTCTATTTTTTAAAAAAAATGTATTTAGTACAGGGTCTATAGGGTCTCAATATACAGATCAGACTTGTAGTGATTCTTGCTGTTTTTCAGTTTCCCAAGAGCTGGGATTACAGGCTTTTGCCACCTCACCTAGTCTCAACTGCCTTTTTAGTGCACCCTGGGGATAGAGCCAGCAGGGCAGGCAAGAGATGGAATACTGGCCCCTGCATCTGCCTAAACAGGTACTTTAATCTGCTGAGCTATCTCGCCGGCCCTTAGTTCTATTTTTAATCTGTTTATATTTAACAAATTTTAAATGTTCATTAAATGTTTTAAATCTAACATTTCCTAATTTGCTACTCAGTTATTATAAGTCTTGCATATCTAAATTCTTATTAAATAGGTTTTTTTACAGGGCAAATAATTCATTCGCATATACAACTATATTATCTGAAAAGATATACATGTGTATTTATTCCTCCTAAAGCTACATGCTATCAGTTCATAGTTCTGTCAATCACACTATTCAAGTAGGTTCTTTTTATTTTTTTTTTCCCACGATGCAGATAAAAGTCAATGCCTTGCTGTGCTAAGCAAATGCTCTATTTCTGAGATATTTCTCCAGTTTTATTTTATTTTTAATTAAACCCAAGATGCCTGTGCTAACTTATGCCCCCAGTTTTTATACATTTTAAAATTTCAGGACACAGTTTTGCTAAGTTGCTCAGGAAGGCACTGAACTTATGATTCTCTTACATCAGCCTTCGACCTCACTGGGACTGCAGACATGTGGGATCATGCCTGGTCCTAAGGCTATTTTTCAGGCCATCTTTATTATCTTGTTCTGTGCAGTAAACACACAGGTGTTTGTTCTTATTTGTATCTGACACCATTTTGGTAGCAAACATTTTTATAACTCAAATGTAACAGCATTCATGATTTTGATCCTGCTACAGTATTTCACTGACAAAGTGACAGCTCTCAAAATGCCCTGTTGATTGCACTCTCAGACATGGTTTGATACTATCTTCAGTCTTCAGATAATTAACTATGAGCTAATTCTAGAGGACAGTTCATAATCAATGATTTGTTTTATTACATGAACATTTCAAGAGCAAAATGATCAGCATAAAATTATTCATATAATGGATTTTGTAATATTTGGAGCCCAGTGAATTGGGAATGTTTACCAAATTAGATTATATTTGGCTACTGTTCTGGATTTGCTCCTATGTACCTGAGGTGACTAACAGAAATGGCTGAAAAATATTGGCTTTATTATAACATACTATTGACAATGAAAAATAAAACCACACAGGATGTCATTGACTTTGATGTGACAGCTGTACTTCTATAGTAACTAGTAAAATCTCAGCTGAACTCACAAGTGTCAGGTGTTAACACAAAGTCACTGAAATGCCTGGTCTCTTTGGAAAAAATTGGCTCATTATCCCTAACACCTTTGCAACAATCCAGTTTCCTGCTAAAGATAGGGCAACATCCTGACAAAAGTAACCAAGTAACTATATTATAGATAAAAAGAAAACAGACTGGTGACAAGCAAGAAAGCTGCTGGACCTCTCAACATCAAGGTTAATGAAGACAGCATTGTGCTCCTTATTTCATAACACATGAATAGTATTTGGATTGCTATTGCATCCTTACGATGTTTCTGGAGGACTAATTTAGACGTATAATACTCTGCAACTTGAATCTATTGGTAACAGAGTTGAGATGGTGTTACATACAAATATATACTGCAGGGCAATGAGTTTTCTCTTAAAAGAATTCAGTAACTGGGAGAAAATGGATGAAATATTACATTCATAAAAATGTGTCTGAAAATGGAAAAGAAAAGCCTATAGCTAGTACTGGGGCAATAGTATATATTCACATTTTATTTCTGGTAAGGTCATACTATGAAATTTATTATATTTATTTCTTCTACTCTACATAGCCCAACAAAAGGTCAACTCATCAACTTATAATGCCAGTGCAAGGAAACATTAATCCTGTTCTACCGTTTTAACCTTTGGATAACATTTCCAACCTCAAGACAATTCATAAATCGGCTGCTTGACACTTTTTAAACTAAATTAATTTTTTTAACTAGGTAAAAAAGGCTAAATTACAAGCAATAAAAAAGATCCACAGATTGGGATATTCTGTAATTCCCTAGCAACATATTAAATTCACACAGTAATTTAATAAAAATCAGGATACTCTAGTCTTTAAATTGTCTTCTTTATAAAAATATTTTAAAAATGGAAATAAAGTATCATCTGAAATCAACTTATTTTAACTCTACTTTGGTTGCTATAGTTTACTGGGTTTATCTACCAAGACTTGTTTTATTCCTTTGTGGAAATACAACAAAGAATGACTTCCTTTACTAAATGACTCATGTTATAAACTATAGAAAAGAATTCAGCAATGCCAGAACTCAGGTGAAGAAAAATGGAAGTTGTGCAAAATCATAGGTAAATCATTTATTTATTTATTTGGTACAGGGTCTTACTACACAGTTCAGACTTATAGTGATCCTCCTGTCTCAGCCTCCCCAGTGCCAATTTTATTTATTTATTTATTTATTTATTTATTTATTTATTTATTTATTTATTTATTTATGTCTTTTTGAGAGAGGGTCTCGCTATGTAGTTCAGGCTGGCCTTGTGCTCACTTTTGTAGCCCAGGCTGGTCTCGAACTTGCACCAATCTTCCTGTCTCAGCCTCCTGAGTGCTGGGATTACAGGCATGAGCTACCATGCCTGGCTCCCAGTGCCAATTTTAGTGTGTGGCACAGCATGGCATGCGTTTCTGGAGGGTGAACTTGAGTCCTTGAACTTTGTAGGCAGGTGCTTAAACCACTAAGCTATCTTCCCAGCAAAATCATGTGCAATGAAGCCACAATTATCAAATTTCAGTTCTTTCTTTTTTTTTTTTTTTTTGCTTTTGATGTAAAAATCATGCTGGTTTTTAAATGGTGGCAAAAATCTTTGTGGATAAATACAGTAATAGACTACAAGTTATGGAAAAAAAGACAAGCAGACTAGTACACAATTCCTCAGTTTTCACTAAATCCTTCTTAATGGAATGTGAAAGGAAATGGATAATGGGTCGCCAGATATCAGAGACACTGTATTTAAAAAGAGACAATTTCTTCCTTTAACTACACAGTAAGTCACAAAAATTATGCAGGGAATAAAGCTGACCACAAGAAAAGCAGAGGAAGGTAATGTAGACAGGAAAAACAGAATGATGATTTTGATTTCACAGATCCCATCTTCTCATCACTACTGATGTAACTACTGCTGGGACCTGACTCAGGGCAAAGAAATATAGCTCTTTTGTATGATAAAGGCAGTTTAAAGAGGGAAAACAAGTCTGGGCTATATAGCTTAGTGGTAGAGTACTTAGGTAATATGTATAAGATCCTGGTTTTGGGCCCTGGTCTTGCTAAAAAAACAAGTATGATGAGTATACTAACACAACCAATAAAATAATGTTCTATTTTACTTTAAAAAGTATCTAATTTTAAAGTGAAAATAGCTATCGAATATAAACTTTTAAATGAGAATATTTACCTATTGGATTAAAAGTATGCATCTGCATACCCATAGGAAGTTTTTTTTCCCCTATGTGGATGTTTTCAATCTTCCGGTCAGAAGTGTTGTTCAACGTAATCTGTACAGAGACCATCTTCTCACTGAAAATGCAAGGCTGTCTTGGAAAAAAATAATGGGCAGCCAGCCCTTTTCCACTCATCCGATGAAGTAGCACGTGTGTTTTCATTGGTACAAAGACAGGTGTACTGACCTATTGTGCATGGGAAAAGACATAAAATTAGTGGACCAGAAAATAACCCCTTTTAACTTTTTGTTTTCCTGAAACCACAATAAACCACACCGCATTGATAAACCACAATAATAAACTTAGCATGACACTACGCACAGATATATAAAGAAAATGTGTTCAACATAGTACTAAACTTTCTGTACTCTAAAGGCATATATTAAAACAGTGGTTCTCAACCTGTGGGTCTTGACCTCAGCGGGGGTCGAACAACCAAAACATAGGGGTCGCCTAAAGCCATTGGAAAATATGTATTTCTGATGGCTTTTTAAACCCATGCTATGCCATGGTGAAATGTTATTTATTGGATTTAGTAATAAATATTTCTCAACATATAATTAAATATTGTTTTTGTGATTAATCACTGTTTAAATTATGTTTGATTTGTAGCAATGAGAATACATAACACATATCAGGTATTTACATTCCGAATCATAACTGTAGCAAAATTACAGTTTTGAAGTAGCCACCAAAATTATTTTCTGGTTTGGGGGTCACCGCAACATGAGGAACTGTATTGCAGGGTCACAGCATTAGAAAGGTTGAGAACCACTGTATAAAGTATTTTGACAATACAACAAAATGTTATACATTAATAGTTTATAAACTATTCTGTTAATCTTTTACCTAGATACTCTCTGTATGGCCATCCCGCTTTTGTGTATGTGTTTTAGGGAAAGGTCTATAGGGTTTTCAGGGTCTTATTAAGAGATCGAACTGGTAGTGATAGGCCTGCTCACAGCCTCCTAAGAACTGGAATTCCAGGCTTATGCCCAATCTGAATTGCTGTCTCTGAGTCCTGTACTCACCTCCAGGCGGGGATGGGGGCTGGGTCCACACTGCACAGCAGGTCTGGGGATTGAATCCCTGGTTCCTGCTCCTGCTTGCTTGTGCTTTAATCTGCTGGGCTCTTTGGCCGGCCCCCTTTTCCTAAATGCTGGTACATGCTGGGATGGTAATACCAAAGACTCAGGTCTGGGCTTTGATTAGATTGAACTATATGTACCTACCATTTCTGCATGTCAAAAACTGTAAAATTTTCTGGCATGTAGTGCTGACCCTGAGCTGAGAGGGTGATTCTGACTGGGCATGGTGGTGCACACCTGTAATCCAGATCTTGGGAGGCTCAAAACAGTAGAATCACTCGAGTCAGATCTATGCAGTGAGACCCTGTAGATCCAATCCTAAATACAGAAAAAAAAGAAGCTCTCCCTCCACAAAAAACTAAACAAAAACCCCCCCACAAAACAAAACAAAAACACCACAGTAAAATTTCAAAGGGCTTCAAAGTTATTTAAATCTACTTCTATAGAAAAATGTCCATGAAAAGGGCCATTCTAACTCACTGGACTTCTATGCTATACTGGAGCTAGCCAGTATGGTGTACACTAATTTTTTAAAAAAATATTAAATCTTCTTTCTTTGTTCTCTAACACTGTGCCTTCCAAAGTTATCCTAAGGAGAAAGGTGATCTAAATTTTGGTTCTGTCCAAGAAGAGTTACATTATTTCAAGCACAAAGTACTCATCCCTAATCATTACCATTCACTAATGTATTTATTCTTTTATCTAACATTCACTGAATTAGTTGTGCCAACCATTATATTAAGGATTGTGATGGAGAAAGCTACTTAGTCCTCAAGAAGTTTATGCAGCTTGAGATGCCTGTGTAAATAAGCCACAGTCATAAAGGCCATGGTGGTAGGCTCAATGGCCTTAGAGATGTTATGAAGGTCAGGGAATCCAGTTATTTGAGTGGACTAAGTAATATCTGACATCTCATTATCTCCACAGTTACCATCCTGGTCTGAACCAGCAGGACCTCTCAATGGGTTATTAAAACAGCCTCCTAAATTGTCCTTGCTTCTACCCCTCCATCCTACCTGATATAAATTGTTACGTTCAGTCTTTTGCAGAACAGACTACACAGTGGCCAGAATGAATCAGTTAACATTCTATTATATCTCCTATCTGTTCAAAACCCTCTAAAGACTCCAATTTCACAAGAGTAAAAGCCAAAAGTTCTTTCAAAGACCTAGAACACTTCTGAGCTCCTTGATCTAATCTCCTGTTACTGTTGAAACCCCTGTTCACAGTGCCCCTCTCCAGTCACCAGATTTTCTTGGTATTCCTTGGTCAGCTTTTGGTGCTGGTTATTCTCTTTGCTTGGAGCACACAGCTTCCAGATATCCACAGGGCTCAGTTCTAATTTCTGACCCCCTGGATTTCTGCTTTGTGAGTCTCCTCCTTTATTTCCCCATAGCTGTGTAAATCTTCTCTAACACAATGTATAGCACATTTACTACTTATTACTTATCTTCCCACTTATTTTCCACTCTAATGCTTAATATACAAAATAATAATTATACCCATGTTCAAAACAAAAAGCATAACTTTACTATTTTAAATGATCATAGACATTTGCAAATAATATACCTCTTGAGTTGGCTACAAATATATTTGATACTAAGTGTTCAGTCATAATTTCCTGACAATACTAGAGCCTTAGCAAGACACAGGGTGGTGATAAGTAGAGATGATTAATACTTGGCCAATTTTGGAAATGACTTAAGGTTTTCTATTACATGTAACTGTAAAGAAATGAAAATTACTATTTTTAAAGGCATAGACAAAGAACAGCTGCCTACCTAGGACAGGAAGAAAAACGAGGATCAAAAACATTAGTTTTTATTTAACTGTCTCACTACTAATATTTAAAGAATTAAAAATTTAGCATCATGATGAGAAAATGATATGGGTCACCCTCACTGATTCTTTAAGAAGTAATTAGTTCAATAACTGTAATGATGCCAAAATAAAGAGCCACCCACAAAATGCTTAGTAACACTATGACAATACTCCACAAATCTCTATCTAGCATATGCTTATACAATAAAAGTCATTTGTGTACCTTTAGATGGTTTATGAAAATAAGCAATCAATTCTGCAGACACAACATTATTTCTAAAGGAAATCTATGTGACTCATGATGCCTGTAGATACACAGAGACAAACCACACATATTTTATCAGTTTATTACAGTAAGCAAATAAGCGTGGAATGAGAGTGCACATAACTGTCTACTTAGTGCTTACTGAAACATTTATAAGAGCTGTTATCTTCCTAATAACAGACAGACAGCATGCAATTTTAGAGAGGAGAAAAGCTTCATATTTTTTAACACTTCACTAAAAAGTAACTGAAGAGTGTAAAATGAAAAATACTCTGTGCAGTTAGCTGGTAATGGACCATATTATCAACTCAAGTTAGATTTATAGGATACAAACTAGTCACTAATAGTTATTTTATGACATAGTATGTCTGCTTTTTTTGAGATTATTAAGATTAAAGCTGTAAAACTTCTTTTGAAAATAGCTGTTCAAAATGATTGAATTACAAAATTTAAAATGAGATTTGAAAAATAAAACATGAAACATCAAGTAAGTAGCTTAGAATAAACCTTGTTCAGCCTTTGCATTACTATTTCAAAGATGACATTCCCACATAAAGCTTTATGAAAACAATGTTTTCCAGCCTTTTATGGTTTAATCTATGTTTAGTTACTCAATCATTTGTAAGTATTATCAATCTATTCTGTTTCCAGATTTCAAAAACATGAAGATTTGCAGTATATAAAATGTTCTTTTTATATCTAGTTTGTTTAGCTTATTTTATAGCTGTATCTATTTAAATGATTTATAAAAATATACAAATGAGGTAAGAAAACAGGCATAAACAGAGAGCTTCATGTATAAAATTAGTGCTTTAAAAAATAAAATTAGTGCTTTTTAAACCAACGCATGTCTCAATTGATGAGTTATGAGGCAGAAAGCCACAGTACTATCTCTTTTCCCAGTAAAATGTAGAAAATGAGTTTTTATTTTACACTCTATTCACTGGATTAAGTCTAGCACTTAGCACAGATTACAGATTTAAAAAACAAAAGCAAATTTGCTTAATTCTTACCTTTAAGCAGAGATTCAAAGAAATATATGTAAATCCTCCAGCCAATACTGTTATCATTTTAAGGATAATGTCTGTTTTAGGTATATCTAGTATTCTAAAAATGGTTATAATTTCTCATGCTTTCGATAATCAGTATATATTATAATAAAACATGGAACATTTTCATCTCTTATTTTTGGTAATAACATCCATTAAAATATGTTTATGTAAAGATCTGAATAGTTGATAAATATATTAATTTATTCATTGTATTGTCTAGGCATCAGTAAATAATTTCTGGAGCCAAGCCTGGCCCACTGCGTGTTTCTGTACAACTTGTGCATTTTTAAGTGGTAGAAAAGAAAAGTAACATTTTTGTTACATGAGCTTCTGGAGCTGGAGAGATAGCTCAGTAGAATAAGCACCTGCCTGGTAAGCTCACTCAAGGACCTTAGTTCAATCCCTGGTTCAAAAAAAAAAAAAAAAAGAAAAAAAGATATGTTCAATGGTACACATCTATAATTCCAGCTACTTGCAAAGCTGAGGCAGAAAGATTACCTAAAAATATTCAAAAAGGTAGGAATGTAGGTCAGTGCAAAGATCCAGTTTTTAGTTCCTACTATACTTCCCTGAAATACTGTACAAGAATTTATACTTCGTGTCTCTAAGTTTCTCTGGAACACAGATACATTCATTTATACGCTGTATGGCTTTTGTGACACAATGGTAGGGTTAAGTAGTTATAGACAATATTTACTGTAGAACTCTTTACCAAAACCAAAAAGTGGCTGAAGCTGGGTAAAGGCATACTGGCAGACAGCTTGAATAGCTAGCTAGGGCAAGGCCCTGGGTGTGATTCCTAGCACTGCAACATGCCAAGAAAAAAAAAAAAAAAAAAAAAAAGATTCTTTGGATATAAGATTTTTTCATTTTATTCTGGTTTTGAGATGAAGAGGTAATTACTAATATTACATTCTTTCCCCTTCCCAAAGACAAATCTATTTGTTCTCAGTATATTTAATGCTTTGTATAAAAATCCACAATGTACATATTTTTTTTTATGTATTTGGTAAAGGGTCTCACTATGCAGCTCGGACTCATAGTGATCCTCCTGTTTTCAGCCTGCCCACACTGGGATTACAGGTGTGTACAACCATACTTGGACCGGCTATGTGCACTTGCAGGTGGGGCGAGCGCAGCATGCAGGAACAGGGATTGAACCCTGATCTCTGTGCTTCCCAAAACAGGTGCTTAGTCCTGCGCTATCTCTCCAAAGCCCTCATATTATACTGATAGATGTATATGGATCCATGTTTACAGGATCACAACTCATAATAGCTGCATCTTGAAAGCAGTCCGTAAGTCCTTCAACAGATAAATGGATAAAGAAAATGTAGTCACAGAAGCTTAAATATTGTTTGTGTCTCTTACTTGAGTAAGACAAAGTACAAAAACTACAGTAGAGGATGAGTAGAATGAGAAAGGCAGAGGGGAAGAGGTGTAGGTACCATAAAGAGGTGCCATGTACAGGAACTGAATAATGTCAATGAATGTAGACACTGTATGTCATACATATGAGGTAAGTAATAATATCAACAAGAACAAAAATGGGGAAAGGGGATTTAGAGAAAGAGGGAGGAGCAGGAGGGTAGGGGATTAAAAAAAAGAAATCAAGCCATTATGTATATGTACCCACACTGCAGGCACTGTAAGCATGTTCTAATAAAAAAGTAACTGTGGCATGTGTGTGTATGGATGCATATGGAGTACTACTCAGCCATAAAGGATGAACTACAGTGATTTGTAGGAAAATGGGTACACCTTGAGATTATAATGAAAAATGAAACAATTCAGACGTAGAAAGCTAAATATTGCATGGTTCTCTCACACGGGAAACCCAAAATAAGCCCTTTGAAGAGCAAAATAAAAAGGAAATGATAGGAAACCGAGACAGTGTGGCGATGGGAGGGGGTCTAAGGATGCGATGAGAAAGGGGAAGGGGAAAAATGAAAAGGGTTACCATGCAGCATGTGCACATACCAATTCCCCTGATGAATTTATCCATTACGTATCACAAAGATATAGTGATTGAATGATTGATTGATTGAATGATCGATTGATATTGCAGGACCAGGGATTGAACTCAGGACCTTGTACTTAGCAGGAAGGCACTTATGCCACCAAGCTATATCCCTGGCTAGTAATAGTAGTTTTTTTAAAAAACTGATTTTTAAAGTGTTTAGCAGAAAAGTTTCAATAATTTTTGCGATGGCTTTTTACCAGAACTCAGAAAACTGTACTTAAGCACAAAACAACTTTGTGTTAAGTTGTCCTGTGACAACTGTGGCAACCACTTCACCTCAGATGCTCTCCTGCTTTCTCCTTCACAGTGCTAATGACGTGATGGAACAAAGAGCACAAGCTGCCTCCGCTGTGCACTGTGCCAAGCTTAGGCTGTGGCACTGCCTGTCATCTTTCTGATGTTACAACTAGTAAAGAAATTTAATGTTTCACATTCATTTCTCTCGTCTCTATGCTACTGGCTTAGTTCAAGCCTTCACTGAAAAATATTTTTATTTTTTTTTTTTTTTTTTTTTTTTTTTTTTTAAAATTTTTTTTTTTTTTTTTTTTTTTTTTTTTTTTTTAATTTTTTTTTTTTTTTTTTTTTTTTTTTTTTTCTTTTTTTAAGAATTTTTTATTTTATTTATTTTTTTCTTGTTTCAGAACCTTTATTTGTTTATTCACTCATTTTTATGGCCGGCTCAGCTCGCCCCGAGGGCGGGGCTGGCGCAGCATGTGGTGCCGGGGATTGAACCGCGGTCCCTGAAGCCACCCAAACTTTTCTAAGCAGGCGCTTTAGACCACTGAGCCATCCTGCCGGGCCCTGAAAAATATTTTTAAATTGTAAAAATTGAGTTTATTGAAAATAATCTCAAATAGCACAGAAATAATGGAAAAGTAAAATCCTGGTGGTTTTAGCCATAATTAACAATTTGGTGTCTCTCCCAATCTTTTGCTCCCTTATTACTTTTCCTGCCCATAATACAATGTGACTTTATTGTTCTGTCTTTCGACCCTCCAATCTGTACTCTAAGCTCTACAAAAAGGAACTATCTTGAAATTGTATTTTCCTTACATAGTCAGTAAAGCATGTTAGAAAGCACAGGGCTCTGAAGCCAGCTTGAGCTGAAACTTGCTCTGTAATTTACTTGCCCCATCACACCAGAAAAGTTAATTTCTAGCAACCTTATCTTTACATCTATGGAATAGGGAGAATGATGTCTGTCTTTTGGGGCTGTTTAAATGTAGATTTCACATGAAGGAAAATTTGGATGACTGAAAGGCCCAAGGAGTCAGGCAGTAACAAGTAAAACAGTGTGATATAATTTCAGAGATAAAATAAAGGAACTGTGGCTGCCACTTAGCAAGTGGAGGTAGAAGTAAAGAGAGCTTTGAGGCTGCATAGTGCATTCGTCCTAGGAACTCTGAGGCCCTGCAGGTCTCCCAGCCAGGGAAGGCAGTAAGAATTATGTGTGAGATACCAAGGTCTCCAGTTCAGAGATCTGAAGACAGCAAACAAAGTTAAAGGAAATGGGCCTCACAGAAGAAACAAATGTGAGGCTGGAAATGCTTTTTTTTTTTTTTTTTTTTTTTTGTGGTACCAGGGATTGAACATAGAACCCTGAGCTTGACAGGCAAGCACTTAGTCCACTGAGCTATCTCCCTCACCCACCCCAGGGTGGAAATGGACTGGTCTAGAAGCAAAGATTACAAGCTTTACACTGATACTTTTACTGGTAACAGTGGCTCAAACACAGAATGCTAGGCCATTTCGAATGAGATTTTCCTGATATTATTTACTACAGACCTTTAGATCTAAATGGAGAGCCCCAGAGAAAAGTTTACTACATCAGAGGGCACTGTTAAGTATCTGAGGGAAACTGGATGCTGTTCAACACATTTCAGAAATGGAACTTTGACCTCTACAGGCAGGTTGTGGGTGGGTGAACTGGAGACATGGTTCTTCCTATACGATGACAAGATCTCACTTAAGAGGGAGAAGTATATCTTAGCTGATGTCCAAACTAAAAGTTTTATTATAAGCACATTCATTTTAAATAACATATTCCTCCAGGGATGCTTCCTTTGTGTTCCACAGAGGAAAAAAGGATTCTTATCCATCACTGATGCCAATCCCAAGTATAAGTTGCTGAGAAATTCCTGACACAGGTTAAGAATGGGAAAAAGGATTCCTTGATGCTATAAAGACAACAGAAATAGGCATATATAATTATATAAATGTTCCCTGATCAATATATAAATATTTAAAATTCTTTAGTGAGGAAGCAGGGATAGGAAAAGAACCCTACTTACCACACAGAAACCTTACATTGGAGTTCAACTGTGCATGAGCAAAGCCTCCTAATGACCCAGTTTTACATAGACAGAGGTGGCTGCTCCCTGACTTTTTGAGTCAAGTCCAGAGATAGGGCCTCTGTGAATTCCAGTGCTGACTTCTGCTGCCAGCCATTATCTGTTTTTAACACAGGAGGCAATTTCCTCAGAAGAAAAGTTACTTCCTTTTTATCAGGCAGATTAGGTTTGGGAATAACAAAAACAATAAATATTGGGGCTGGGGAGATAGCTAGGTAGTCTAAGCATCTGTGTGGCAAGCACAAGGACCTGGGTTTGATCCCTGGTACTGCATGCCATGGTGGCCCTGGAATCCCAGGTATACTGTGATGGCCACCAAAACTGGGCTTGGTGGAGCATGCCTGTAATCCCAGCACTGAAAGGCTGAGACAGGAGGATCACTATGATTCTGAGCTGTGTGGTCAGACCCTGTACCAAATAAATTTTAAAAAGATTTTTAAAAAGTATGTAAAAAATAGTAGATATTAAATTAGAAGAACTTCAAGTTAGTTGATAAAGATAACCATTTAATTTTCTGAGCTTGAGGTGTCCCAAATTTCCTGGTCAAGGAGATTATGGGACCTCAGAGGAAAGGGATGAATGAACTGCAGTGCGTCTAAGGAGAGTCACCCAGAGAAAAACATTCTCTCAGGCTTTCACAGAAAGCAAAATGGCCAAGCAATGGCCGTGACTCGTCCTGAAGGCTGACACTAACAACAGTTCTACAAAGTACTGTCTATGG
>PVJA010000997.1:0-119647 GCA_004027025.1 Myocastor coypus
GATATTTTCTGACCATCATTGATATTCTAATAACTTTCCATACAATGTGATATAAGCAGTTACACAATTTTGACACAGATATTTGGAAATTCAAGGAAATACAAAATTGTAGCCTGTCAAGAATATGGTTTTTGGCCCAGTCTCTTATTTTCAAGTACTACTCTTGAGAGAATGACAGTAACTGAGTTTACACCAGAAGTG
This sequence comes from Myocastor coypus, assembly GCA_004027025.1. Classification (NCBI taxonomy): domain Eukaryota; kingdom Metazoa; phylum Chordata; class Mammalia; order Rodentia; family Myocastoridae; genus Myocastor; species Myocastor coypus. The sequence goes on from PVJA010000997.1 coordinate 202, forward strand.
GTACATATCAAAAAGACAAGAGTAACATGTATTCCAAACATAGTTTTAGCATTACATTGTGCTATGATCAATATGCTGAACCTTTTGAAGGTTTTTGAGACCAATATCTGATTCATCCTGTGTACATAAGTGTATGGTTTTGCTATTGATATGTTTTCTGCTTTGTCTGCTTCCAGTCACTTCTTTGTTTAATCCATAACACATTCAGCTGTGTTATGCCCTTAAGTTCTTGTTTTCTTCTTTAATGTTCTTATATTAGGGAGACTATGGTTTATTTCACTAATGAGTTTATGTTCAATATACATCCATTTATATATGAAGTCTTCAAACTTATCATTCTTTATGGATGAGTAGTATTCCATTGTATAAAAATACCGCATTTTTTTTAACCTTCTTCAAATGATGGACATTTTGGTTGTTTCCAAGATTTCAATTTTAAAAGTACGTTTGTCCTAAAACATAAAAAGTGAAGGAAATTTGTTCCTTGGGAGATATGTCACTGTGCATAATCATTCAGTTACTCACTGGGCTCTGCAGCCAGGGTATAAGGAGGTCTACCTACTGCTTTTGCTAGCAGCACACATCAGTGACATCTATGTGATGCTGGTCTTATTGCCACGCAGAACTGAAGAGCTGTGCTACTATGGAAGCTTCTAACTGCATTTCAAGGAAGCTCTGGGGCACCAGGGAAGGAACCACTGAGAGGGATATGAATGAAACTATTTGAAGCGGCAGGTGTAGTGAACATGTCAGGAATTCAGATGTGGGAAGAAAGTGGAAAATCAGCTGAGGAGAGCTTCAGGCCATGAATAGAACCTAATCCAAGAGACAGACTACACCATTTGCTAACTAGGAGGCCATTGAGTTGGAATTACTTATGTTCTCTGGAATCCACATCTTGTACTAGATATGAAGCTGCAGGATTAGTGATTGTTCTGATGAATTTGGGTCTTATTTTGATATAGTGCTCTTCTTTTCTATCTTTTTCTTTCAGAACAGAAAGTTTACAACATGCCAGTGTACCTGGAGATTGCATAGCTTGCCTCTTATCTTCAGAGTGCTTCATAGTAAGCATTAGCCTTCGATCTTCAGAGAAAATTCTTGAAAAAATGATTTTGAAAAAGGATAAAGTGGTAATATTTTGAAAAAGAGACTTTTGGGCTTCCACTTGTAGATAGTATAGTTCTAATGTATTGGACGGAATCACTGACTTCATATTCTGTTTATTTTGACCATGAGAATAATTTAAGAATATATGTTTGGATTTCAAGTTGGCAAGGAATAGAATGGAGTGGTTCAGTTTAACAGTGTGAATTTAACTGACTTTGCTGGTTTCATGAAATTTAGTAAACTATGGTTTCTGTGTGTGGCATGATGGGTCAAGATGTGACTTTTGATACTATAACTGGTTCCTTGTTCCTTCCTTCCTGGAATGGTTTCATTTCTCTGCTTTCCTGGTGCCATGAACTGAATACTTTTGCTCCTCTGAGCCCTGCTGCTATCACATTTCTCCCTTAGCTTGATAACCATGGACTGACTCCCTGAAACCTTGGACTGAGTTAAACTTCTCTTCCTGCCAATTGTGGGTATTGAGTACTGTATCCCAACAACAGGAATGCTGAATCATAAACTATCCTACAATGATAGAAGCTATTGCTTTTTCCCGTTGTACATTGTGCAAATCTTTCCCCATAATGATGTATTGGAAATGATTGTACTAGTATACTTTCTTTCTTTCTTTCTTTCTTTCTTTCTTTCTTTCTTTCTTTCTTTCTTTCTTTCTTTCTTTCTTTCAGAAGGGTATACAAGGTGTTCAAAGTCTCACTACTCACAGTGACCCACCTGTTTACAGGCTCCTAAGAGCTGAGATTGAGGGTACACCACCAAGCCCAGTCTCAATTGCCATTTCAGTGCACCCTGGGTGTGGAGCCAGCATGGCAGACCCAAGGATTGAATCCCTGGCTCCTGTGCCTGCGTGTAGGTGCTTTAATCTGCTGAGCTATTTGGTTGGCCCTATCATACACATTTAATGTCTATGTGTCAAGGAATAATTGAGTGTATAGAAATTTCTGAAAAATCTCCAGTAAATTAATCTATGTAATTTAGAATTTAAGCATAGGTTTCTAAATTGCCATCACACAAACTTATTGAAAGGGGGATGTAGGAAGTGTCTTTTAGGATTTAATTTAAAATTAACATACTAAAATTAGTTTTCCATGTTCCGTTCCAAATAAGTGAGAAAATAAAGAGGAAATGATACTAAAGTAGAGTTTTATTCCCTTTCTGAAGCCTTTTTTTAGAATCCATCTTCTATTCTAATTTTAACAATCCTCATTATATTTACTGCAACTGCCACTTAAATTTTGTAGTCATTATTGAAACTAAATTTATTTTCACTGCTAATACCCCCTTAACTAATCAAATTTGGAATCAAAAATTATAAACAGAAATTGTTATCAGGTATTTCTATGTACAATATATATACATATAATGCATCATTCATTCCTGTTTTGCATATGTATATTCCTTAAATAATCAGAATGACTATAATTTGAAATATCTAATGAGTTGCATATACATTTATTTTTTATTGTAGTATTTTTATTATGAAGTATATGTAAGTACAACACAAAAAAGTATGTGTAGTACTAAATAAAGTATTTTTAAATGCCTTAATAATGTTCGTTAGGTCAACAAATGAAGTATTACTAACATTTTAAAAGGTTCATGTATGACTCTTTGAAATCAAAATTCCTTTCCTCCTAACTCCTTATAGCCACTGTTTTGTTGACAATTTTGAGTAAATATTTTCTTGCTTTCTCTTCAGTTTCAATAATAGCTATGCATTTTGAAATATTTACATTTTGAATTTACTGTTTTTAAACATTTACTTAAGTGAAATTACTTATACTTTTGTCTTTAGCCTCATTAATTCAAATTCTGCTTAAACTTTCATCATTTTGTTAAATATTGAGTATGTTTTGACCACAATATCAGGATATGCCACATTATGTCTGCCCTGATAATGCTTTCTATTTGGCCAGAATGTATCTATTCTATAATTTGTAGCTATTTTTCCAATATTTGAGTAATATAAATGCTGCTTTCTGGAAACACTTCAGTACAAGGTCACTGGGAGCATTTCTGGAATAAAGATGGGTTCTAAGAGAAGTGTACGGATGTTCCATGTTAGGAGATTTGTCTCCATTACTCTTGTCTTGTTGCTGGGAGAAAAAAACAGAAATGCAAAATAGAGGAAAGAAAGATTTATTTAGCTCACAGTTACTGGAGACTTCAGTCCATACTCAGTTGGCTCCAAGGTAGAGTGACACATGGCAGAGAGCAGTCTTTCATGATGGTGACAAAGAACAGAAAGCAAAGAAGGGAAAAACAGCAACAGTGGCTACAGAGAGCAAGTGTCTCTCTCTCTCTCTCTCTCTCTCTCTCTCTCTCTCTCTCTCTCTCTCTCTCTCCTCTCTTCTCTCTCCTCTCTCCTCTCTTATGTTACATTAATGCTATCTGCCTCAGGCTGGGTATGGCACTCACACTCATAATCTCAGTATTGCTCAGACCCACAGTCCCCATTTTGGATCACCCATAATCCCAGTGGATCATAAACTAATCACAGACTCTAAGATTCTGTCCTATGACTGTATGAGGCTTTGGGGGAACACCCAGAGAAACACCATAACAGAGATACTAAGTACAGTCTCTTCAAGTGGCATGGCCTATGTACTGTTATCAACAGAAAGATATGGAAACTTCCATTGAACTACTTCTGCAGCAAGTATTGCATGTTACTTATTTTAGCTATCTTATTGAATATGATTTTTTTCTTATGTTAATTGTTTAAATGTCTCTGAAATGAGTATTTATCACTGGAAAAACTTCATTTGTGAAAATCCTACATAACTTTTATTTATTTTTATGGGTCAATCATTTTCTTAGTTTCAAAGAAACTCATTAAGGGACCAGGGGATAAATCTTTGCTAAATAAATGTACTGCAGTATCTTCTTACATTGCTTGGCTTACATTTCTTCCTCATAATGATTTACTTTAATTAGTAATACATTTTATTTTTATTATTTTTTTAGTAATACATTTTACTCATTTAATTTGTTAAACCACCTTTCACATCGTATTGTGCTGAACAAAATGTATTTATTCCAATGTCACATATAAATACGTTTATATCTAAAAGCTATATTGTTTTACTTTTTAAAATCTGTCGTACTTGTAATTGACTTTTTTTTTTTTTTGTGGAACTGGGGTTCAAACTCACAACCTTACACTTGCCAGGCAGGCACTTCTGCCATGCTATCTCCCCAGCCCCAGCCCCAAGTAATGGATTTTCGTCTATTGTATTACCCAAGGTTCATCATTCTTCTTTTTGAAAATGTACATATTTCATTGAAATAAAAACCATTTGTTCATGAAAATCTTTCTCTTATCAGGATATAGTCCAAAAATCACTAATGTAGCTCCATTGGTTGTTATGAATTCATACAGCAAGTTCATAACCACCACATTAGTGTAGTTTTCTAGGTATTTTGTTTTGTTTTGTATTGTATTGTATTTGGCAATTACAGAGTCTTACTATGTAGCTAGGGCTCAGTGATCCTCCTGTTTTCATCCTCCCCAGTGTAGGAATTATAGGCATTCACCATCAGGGCCTTGGTCCAGTTTAGCCTGCACTGGGGGGTGGGGCTAGCACAACATGTGGGGCTGGAAAACCAACCAGGGTCCCTTCTGTAAGTCTACCTAAGAGGGTGATTTATTACACTGAGCTAATATTTAAATCTCAAATCTCTCTGGATTTGTGTTTATCTTGTTTTCCTTGAGTAGCAAAGCCTTTTATTATTTACTTACTTGTTTATTTGTTTGTTTGTTTTATTTTAAGGAAGGGTCTATATGTTGTTCAAAGTCTCACTACTAGATCAGACTCATAGTGATCCGCCTGTTTAAAGCCTCCCAAGATGTGAGATTACGGGCATGCATGCCACACTCAGTCTCAATTGCCATCTCAAAGTGCCCCGGAGGCAGGGCTGGCAAGGCAGCCACAGGGATTGAAGCCCTGGCTCCTGAGTCTGCTTGTAGGCACTTTAATACCCTGTGCTATTTGGCTGGAACTAAATAGCAGAACTTTTAACTAGAACTTGGGAGCCAAGTTTTATTTATACAAATATATACCTAACATAAAATTTTGAATACTATATTATTAAAATGATTGCAATGTTTTAAAATGCAGAACTGTCAAATTTTATTTATTTATTTATTTGGTACAGGGTCTCACTACACAGCTCCAAATCATAATGACCCTCCTTTCTCAGGCTCCCAGCACTAGGATTATGGGCACGTGCCACCATGCCTGGTTTCAAGGGCCAGGACTGCACAAAGGCCTGGCATGGAATGTGGCACCATGATCAAATTCAGGTCCTTGCACTAGTGTGGCAGACACTCAGATTCCCAAGGTGTCTCCTCAGCCTCTTTCTAATATTTTAATAGATTCAGTAAATATATAAATAAGAATTTTTAAAATTTACTTATTTTCATTTATACACAACCACTAATGCGGTCATAATGGCTGTTAAAAACCTTTTGTTGGCCCGGCAGGATGGCTCAGTGGTCTAAAGCGCCTGCTTAGGAAAGCTTAGGCGGCTGCAGGGACCGCGGTTCGATCCCCGGCACCACATGCTGCGCCAGCCCTGCCCTCGGGGCAGGCTGAGCCGGCCATAAAAATAAATAAATAAAACAAACAAAAGTTCTGAAACAAGAAAAATAAATAAAAAAAAAAACCTTTTGTTTCTTTGCAATGATTTTTGTATCCATTAAAGGTGATGAATTTACATATAAAATTAAGTGCATATGTGGAGTATTCACATCTTAGCAAATAAATAAAATTTCATACATTTTTCTAGTACTAATGGTGTGGGTTTTATTGTTTTAACAATATATTTTATGTATGTGAAGGGCATGTGTGTGGGAGGGAGGTGGAGGGGCTATGACTAGGACCAAAAATATATTTTTGAATAAAAATGTGAATAATATATTGAGAATAATTTTATGAGGTACTATATAATTTAAATATTATATAGGATTAGTCAAGTGTGTTGGCATATGTGCTTGGGAGGCTCAGACAGGAGTATTCCCCCTAAGGTCCAGGCCCGCCTGAGCTACATAGTGAATTCAAGCCTACCCTGAAGAATGTGAGGTGATGCTATGTGTAATCAAGTAATTTAATAATTAATGTATCACTAATTGATTAATGAAAGAATAATATATAGGTTCAATGCAATATGGACAGGGCAAATTAATTAAAACAAGGGCTGATGAAGAAGTCCAGCGGGTAACATAAACTTCAGATGGAGTACATTGAAAAGATCTAAAAAAATGTGTATGGAAATATTTAAGACAATAAGCATATTTTAAAACTAAGCCAAGTCATAGGCTAAAGACCCGTGACAGACAGCACAACAGCAACCAGGAAATGTCAATCAAAATAGGAGGTTTTATTCTTTCTTTGGTGCCGAGGACCAAACCCAGGGCTTTCAGCTCACTAGGCAAGCATTCCACCACTGAGCCAAATCCCCAACCCCATGCCAAATCAAACTAAATCAAAGAAACGCAACAAAACTCTCTTAAATGCTAAAAGCAAATGAGACACATTGTTTTGAAAAAATAATAATAAAAATTATTATTAAAACAATGCAAAAGAAGTTTAAAAATAATCAAACTAAAAATGTATGTTTACTGCTGTTATGGTTTATGTCTAGTTGTCCCCCCAAAGCCTCATGTAGTCATTGGGCGGGGACTTCCAGAGTTTGAGACTTGATCCATGATCCCTGGGATTATGGGTTTTAGTACTGATGGGATTATCAGTCTGAGTAAGGATGAGACTATGGGTGTGGTCTAGGGCGGATATGCTAAGGCAGAGAGCCTGAATGTAATATAAAGAGAGACAGAGAGACAGACTCGAGAGCTTGCTGTTGTTGCTGTTCTGCTGCCCTGACTGATTGGCTGCCTCTGCCACCATTTTGCTGCCGTTCTGCTGCCATGAACTGGATGCTCTCCGCCCTGCTCCACTCAGCTTTGGGCCAGCCGAATATGGACTGAAACCTCCACAAACTGTGAGCTAAATAAACCTTTCCTTCCTTCATCTTGAGTGTCTGGTATTTGTCCCAGCAACGAGTAAAAAGTAACTAAGACAACTAAAAAGTAACTAAGACAACTGGTAACATATTTCACAAAGTAAAAACAGAATAAGTGCTGTTTTAAAAATCAGAAAAGCTTGAATTAAATTCAAAACAGGCAAAGGAATAAGAACAATAAAAAGCAGAAATCAAGGAAACTGAAAACAGGAAGGCAGCACTGAAGATCAGTGAACCTAAGAGACAATTAAGTAAATACAATTAAGGCAGGGGATACAGCTCCATGGCATCAGGGCCTGCCTGACAAGCACAAGATCCTGAGTTTACCCCTCAGTAATTTAAAATTATTAAATTAATAAAATTGAATATACAGCCTAGTAAAATAAGAAAAAACACACAGATTACTAGTATCAGAAATAAAAAGGGAACTTTACTGATTTATTGGAGATTAAGGATAATAAAAGATAAAATACTCTATGCCCCCCAAATTTACAAAGTTTAACCTAAATGGTTTACACAAAGCCCCTGAAATACAAAATCTGCTAAAGAATGAAAATATAACATGAACAGCTATACATCTACTGCAAAATTGGAATTAAATGTTCATAATAAAAACAAAAAGAACCAGACCAAGATGGATTTATAAATAATTCTAGAAAATATTTGATGATGAAATTGGTGAGTTCAATATAGTTTCCTATAAAAAAAATTCAAGCTAGTTTATTCTTTGAGACTGGAATTACCATAACCCAAATCAAAACAAAGATGTTGCAAAAAGTAGGATGGATTAATAACTCAGAAACTTAGATAAAAAGTCCTGAAACGTTAACAAATTGAACACACACACACACATATATATATATATATATATATATATATATATATATATATATATATATATGTTCATTCTATATTACAAACGGGTAGGATACACAAAACTAGTTGATTATTTGGAAATACTATAAACCATTGTATCAACAAAATGATAAATGAAAGTATCAATACACTTATAAAAATAAAATATTGATAATTTCATTATTCACTTATTAAAACCTTCAATTAATATTAGGGATACCTTCACTTAGCAAAAATATCTGAAAAAATTATAACTGATGTTGTGGATAATTATGGAGGAAATATATAACTTCCTTTACTATGAGGAACAAGAAAAAAGTCTATCTGTATCATTATTGCCACTCAACTTTATATTAGCTGTCATAAGTAATACAGAAATATACAAAAGGAAATAAAATCTGCACAGATCATAAAGGAAAAATAAAACTGTCATTGTCTGTAAAAAATATTGTCTATGAATAAAATCCCAAAATAGCAACAAAATGCTCCCAGAGCAATTAAGTCACTATGATAAAGTTTCAGAACATCAAGATCACATTAAGTTCAAATTATTATTATTATTATTATTATTATTATTATTATTATTATTATTATTTTGTTTTTGTGGTACCTGGGATCAAGCTTGGGACCTCGCACTTGCCAGACATGTACTTATATTGCTGAGCTATATCCCTGGCTCAAATCATTTATTTATTTATTTATTTATTTATTTATTTATTTGTTTGTTTGTTTGTTTCACTATTTAATGTATTTTGTACAAGGTCTTGCTGCACAGTGCAGTGTTCATTATCCTCAAAATGCTGCTCTTTAAAACATGTTCAATATTTATACGAGGCAAACTAAAGCCCTTGATGGAAAAAAAGATCAAAGAAAGATGTACATAAATTCAGTGATTTTATGTGAAAATACATTTACTTTTGCTTTTTTGTTTTTGTGTGTTTTCTTTTGGGGGGAATAGTGTCTTTCTATGCAGTTCAGGCTGGCCTTGAGCTCACTTTGCATCAAAAGCTAGTCTCCGACTTGCCACTCTCCTCTTGCCTTAGCCTGCTGATTGCTAGGATTATAAGCTTGCACATCCAGCACATGCACATAAATTTGATACTTCAACATGGTAAAAATACCCACAAGGGGAATGGTTGAGTCTAACGGGACTTCCAATCATAGTTTTGCAAGCAGTCTCCACACTGGTTTCCATAGTTGTGGGATGAAACCTCAATATTATAAATTACTTCATTCTTTCCAACTTGATTAACAAATCCAGTGTATCCGCAGTTAAAATTCTAATAATTGATAATTTGTGGACATCAAAGTTGATTTCCAATTGTTACTTAAAGGCAAGTGTTTCAGGTAACCAAGACAATACATAAGAGGGTCAGAGAATTGATATGACTCTATTTGGAGATATAAATAAAGCTATTTTAAACAGTGGTGTGGACTCGGGGGGGGGGGGGAACAGAATTCAATATTGCCAAATGAGATAATCCTAGCTATAGAAATATGCAGTATTAATTTTTTCATTATTTTGCTTCAGTATGTAATAGAAAAAGAAGTGGAATTTATTTTACTTGTAGTCCAAGTTATACAATGGTTTTGAAAGTTTTTTGCCTTTGAGAGTTCTTCACTCTTTTATTATGAAAAATAGATTAAGCTAAATATAATAATCAGTAGGAAGCATTTTTCCATATACCGTACATATGCTTATCTTTATACCAACAATGTTTTGCTCATATATGTTCTCTACTATCAACAGAATCACTCTTGTGGGTAGCAGAGATAGCTTGGAGACCTAAGTGCCTGCCTGGCAAGCACAAGTACCCAGGTGCAATCACTCATACTGCATACTGTGCTGGCCCCAAGTGCCTGCCTGGAAAATGTAAGGTCTTGAGTTCGAACCCTGGTCCCACCAAAAAAAAAAAAAAAAAACAAAAACATTTCAGAAAACAATTCCCATTGGATGACAACAAATTGTCTGCGTATTCTGGTCATATAAGAAAATATAGCCAGGCTTGGAGGCACACGCCTATAATCTCAGCACTTGGGAGGCTGAAGCAGGAGGATCAGTGTGAGTTCGAGACCAGCCTGGGCTACAAAAGTGAGCTCAAGGCCAGCCTGAACTGCGTAGTGAAACCTTGTCTCAAAAAGACAAAAAAAAAACAAAACAAAGAAAATATATCTGAAATTATATTTCAGAATAATCAGTGTATAATTTGGTACTCTGCCCACTCCTAATTCTCTTCAGAATTTTATATTTACATTTCTTATTGAATATATTTTCTCAATTTTTTTCAATATGTAAGAACTATTAAAATTTTGTTTTGTTCCATAACTTACAAAATTGCTCTAGCATGAATCTGTATGAAAAAACTTCTCCTCACTGATTCCTTCAATATTAATTAGCAATATTAATAATGTTGCTGGTAATATTCTTTTTTTGTATGCAAGAAGTTATTTTTAAAGAAATTTTAATTAGAATTAAAACAAAAAACCATACAAATGATGCAAAATTTAATTAATGGAGTAATATGGATTTTACAGAATTTGTTGCAATACATAGGTTGTCTTCAGACTCATTATTCACAATATTAGATTTAAACAAAAAAAGAAATGTGTAAGAAATTAAGAAGAGACGAAGTACAAACAATTGAAGAGAGGAAGCTAATTGAAACATTATTTCCAAACACCAGCAGAAATGCACAGCACAGCTGTCCAAACCATCCTGCTTACATACATAGATAAATCTCTTTCCTCCACTCCTGTCTTTAACTCATTAACTCTTTTCTTTTGAGTAAGTTCATTTTTGGGGCTGGGGATTTAGCTCAGCGGTAGAATGCTTGCCTAGCGAGCTGAAAGCCCTGGGTTCATTCCTGGGCACCAAACAAGAATAAAACCTCTTGAGTACATTTTCTTTTACCAGTATCGAACCCATCAGATTCCATTTTTCTCTTTTAGGGTCTCACACTAAGGAGACAATGCGATGTCTGCTTATGCATTTTGAACAAAGAAAGGTCATCTAACTAGAACACATAAAGAATTACAAAAAAATCAGACCTCCCAAATTCAAAGATCCAATTCAAACATCGGCATCTGAGATGAATTCACACTTCTCAGAGTAAGAGATACAAATAACATATAAATATATGAAAAAATGTCCAACATTATTAGTCATCAGAGAAATGCAAATTAAAACAACACTGAGATTCTATCTCACCAAGAAAGAATAGCTATTATCAAGGGGTCAGGCTGTAACAAGTGCTGGAGGGGATGTGGAGAAAAAGGAACCCTTCTTCACTGTTGGTGGTAGTGCAGACTGGTACAATCTATAGTAATCAGTGTGGAGATTCCTTCAATGGCTAGGATTGAAAAGCTTATTTAAGATAGTTCTTCCACTGCTGGGTATTTTTCCAGAATATCAGAAAACCTCATACCACAGTGATATATGTGCACCCATGTTTATAAAAGAGTAATTTCATAGCTGAATCCTGCCAACAACCCAAATTCCCCTCAACCAAAAATGAATAAAGAAAACCTGGTATTTTTACACAATGAATATTGTTCAGCTATAAAATAGGATAAATCTGAGGCTTTTGTTGGCAAATGGATACAACTACAAAACATACTCTTAAATGTTAGTGATATTTTTAATCAACAAACATTATTTATACTATCCTTTCTAATTTTTTATTGTCCAAAGTGTTTTAATGTTTTTCATGTCTTCCAGATTACTACGTATAACATTTTTCTGTTATGTCTAACTCTGCCAAATATAGCATGTTTCACATACAAGTTGGTACATATTATTTAATTTAATTCCTATTTGAATCTTGTGTTTCTAGAGTGTTGATGTTGCTATTCTATTGTTCATTGGTAAAGGACAGAAGGTTACTGATACAGAGAGACTTTTGTCCTGCTCAAGTAAGCACCAAGAAGCTTTGGAAAGAACTTCATGAACTCTTATCCACACTACAGATGGGGCAGCTGAGTTTGGATATGGATTTCTGACATTGCAGCATTACCTTAGTTTAGTAATAAGTCCTTATGAGCATAAAATGAAAGTATTCTTCAGTTTGTTCTAATTTTTATGAACATTACAAGATATTATTAGTAATATGCATGAATTTTCATTTTGATAATTTCCTTCTCTGTGATTTTACAACTTGTGAAATATTCCCCTAAGAAAATAATAGCAACAAAGACCTTTTAAATAACTCAAAGCTAATGTACTTAAAATGCTCAGAGGGTAAATTTTAAGATACTTCATTTAACTTTGTTATGCTTTCCTGTGAGTGAAAGAGATATTACCAAGGGCAACATACATCTAAAAAGATGGAACAAGTAAGGCATTATCCTGAGGTAACAACTATATTAGATAAAAACAATTTATCCAAAGATTTTCAACTTAAATATGATGAAAATCCCTAATAATTACATTTCCTTTAGCTCAAAAGGCAGCTAGTAAGTCAAGCTGGAATGTCCATGTATCCACATTGTTTTGCAGAGAAAGTTGAGGTATAAATAGAAACTTTGAATTTAATGTCCTGACCTTTTTATGTTGAAAAAGAAACAATATACTTTCAGATATGAAGCTAATTTGCATTTAATACCTGTGCCATTCTGAAAGCCACTACATAGCCTCCTCCTGGTGCAGAGCCACTGTTCCCCTAAGACTGGACATTTATACTCCTAAAGTGAACAGCTGCAGTGTACTGGTTTCCAAGGCTGACATTAGTACCACACTAATCCATGCGTATTTGCAAATTGTTATGATCATTGCTCAGAAATGGCATCAGTTGCAGCTGCAGCAATTCTGAAAATATTTCAGACTTTTGATGGCTGGAAGAACAACACAGAAATTATAATCATCTGACATCCATCACCACTGCTCCTTCACTTGATTGCACCAGTCAACAGATCCTGCACAGGAAGATGGCAAAACAAGGAACAATGTAACCCTCATCTATTGCAGAAAAAAAAATTACTGATTCTCACTGTTTCAATTTTGTACCATCTCTTTCTTCCATTTTCAAATGCTATTCAATACACAAGCAGAATCATAACAATAAATACTTTTATAAAGTAGCTATTAATGTGCCACTTCCTAAAAAAATGAAATCATGAATTTCCTAAACATATAAAATAAAAAAAAAAACCCTCTAGTCTCATGTAGTGGGCTGTTGTTGTTAACTATTTTGAACATGAGTTAGAGTAGAAACATACTTATTGGCTTTTCCTTCTTCTTTCTATCCCTCCTCATTGCTTTGAACTTTCTTTTGACCAGACTATATTTTCCTCTTGCTATGAAAAACTACTATCAGTGTACAATGTTTACAGGTAGTACTCCTTTCATTAATATTGTTGTTTTATCTCATGTTTTAATTCATACATTGTGGATTAACACTTCTCTTCTGTAGGTTATTCTGATAACTGATGTTTATGAATTTAGTGCAGACCATTCATCTAATACATTATTTTTTCCAAACCTACTTCTAATCTGTGTTACAATATTCAGTCTCTCAGAATTTTTTTAAATTTTATAATATTCAACCCAAGCAAATGCTTTTATGAAATATTGGTATGCTAGATAAATATTGTGGATGAATTACAAAATTAACATTTATTTTCCATAAGCTATTATAAAAGTACATTTTGAATTTTCAAGTTAAAAATCAGTTACAGAAATGAAAGCTTACTGTATATGGTGAAGTAAAAAACCTTTCATCAGTTGGCATTTGCAAACTTATTTTTCTTCTTGTTACATTATGTCATATGGATAGCTATGCTAAGAGACTTGCACAAACATTTCATATTTTGTGCAACGTGTTCTCCATGCTGTAATTCTACCGTCTGCTGGCATATTCAAATGATTCTTTCAGCGTATGCATAAACCCAATTAAATTGTTTAATTCCTTTTTTTATTTTCCTTTTTCTTTTGTGGTACCAGGGATTGAACTCAGGACTCGCACTTGCAACAAAGGTGCTTATTCTACTGAACTATTTCCCTGGCCCTCAGTATTGTTTTAATTTGCCTCTCTTGAATGATGAGTGATTTTGAACATTTTTCCATACATTTCTTTGCTACTTGTATTTCATCTAAGAAATGTGTATTTATCTCTGATGCATATTTTTTGATTGGACCTTTAAATTTGGGAGCTCTGATTTATTTTAGTTCTTCATAGGAATTTTTTTTTAATGGGAATTGGAGTTGAACTCGGGTCCTTGTGCTTGCCAGGCAAGCGCTTATTCTAGTGAGCACTCTCCCCAGCCCGGATTTCATTATTTTTATTTAATTCATAAATCTGAAAATATTACCAAAATCATTCATGGAAGATGTTTATCAATTTTGATTCTTCTAATTTTTCCTAAATATTTGCACTGTCATTAGCATTTTTGCTAATGACACTCAGAAAGCACATCTGTCAAGACCGCCTCCTCCCCTCTGTTATGACAGGTCTCTTAGTCTCTTTGTGTCTTTCCACTGCACTGCCCCACCAGCTTGCAAGCTGAAAGGCCAGAAACACAGTCACATACAGTGACACATACACATTCTTTCAGAAAATTGTTTCTTTTAATTATTTAAAATTGGAGAACTTTGTAATCTTACAGCCTTTTATAGCTAGATATGTCATTCTTTAATTGGAGGTCTGTTCAGCACTTTGCTTCAAAGTGGAATTATTCTTTAATTTTAATGTGAAGAACTCCACTATTTATTGTTTTCTGATCTTAGAGAAACATATTTTCTTTACTTTGTCTTTATTCATTAATTTTTTAATACTTTGAGCTTTAAATATGTATCTTGCTTTCTTATTTCATTGCTTTTTTGATAATAAAACTTAATGTTTTCAAATTTTCTTTCTATGGAATGAGTTGTTTTTCCCTTCAATATGTTCGCAACTTTGATGTTCTTTTAGTCTTAACTAGTATATAAACCATAAAATGCATATATCTAAGTGACTGTGCCTTTGATTTTCACCACTTACCTAAGATTCAGATTTTGCTTCCTTTGTGTTTGTCTACTTGTAGCTCTTTTTGTTTCTCAGACACGTAGATTCATATTCTTCATCAAATTTGGAATATATTTGTCATTTCTTCAAATTATTCTGCATTTTTTCTCTCTCCTTTTATTTTGACATTACTATTATTGAGACATTTCGGTTTGTAATGATTCCCCACCATAATGAAATAGGAACTAGAATAAAGAGCCAAGAGTGCTCAGTGGATTAAGTGACTGCTTTGGCAAGCTCAAGGACAAAGTTCAATTCCCAACATTGCTCTGATGCTGTTTATATTACTTTTACCTCTGCTTATCAAATTGATAGCCTGTACCATTTATTTTAAAATATAGTAAAATATTCTACCTACAAAGAATGTGTGGCAGTCTCATTAGTTTTTATTTTTGGTAGCTAAAAATTTCTTTTGCTTCTTTTTTTATTTGTTTGTTTTTTGTTTTTCATTTTATATATTTGATACCGGATCTCATGATGTGGCTTGGCTCTCCTATTTTTAGCCTCTCCAGCACTGGGATTGCAGACGTGCTAATCCCAGACTTGTTCTCAGTGCATCCCGGGGGTGGGGTTGGAGCTGCATGTGGGACCAGGAATTGAACCCTGGTCCTTGAGCTTGCCAAAGCAGGAGCTCAGTCCCCTGATCTACCACCAGCACTCTTGGTTCTTTATTCTAGTTCCTATTTCATTATGGTTGTTTACTACTTGCGAAGACCTTGTGATCATGAGGTCTTCTAAGTTTAACATATTGCTCTTTCTGGGCGTGGTGGCGCATTCCTATAATCCCAGCACTTGGGAGGCTGAGGCAGGAGAATCAGTGTGAGTTCGAGACCAGCCTAGGCTACAAAAGTGAGCTCAAGGCCAGCCTCAACTGCATAGTGAGAACCTGTCTCAAAAAAGACAAAAAAAAAAAAAAAAAAAAAACATATTGCTCTTTCTTAATTCTTGAAAAATATTTTCATATCTTTTATACTCCACGTTTGATCCAAAATTTTGAATCCCACTTGACTGATGTCTCTTGCTTCTCTTTTGTATTTTCTTTAGTTTCAATGACATTCTTCAAAAATTAACATGTCAACTCTTATCCACAGAACACTGTACCTTAAGATTATTTTCTTCTAAGTTTATGGACAAGTTAATGAGCTTCACTGCAACAATTGTTTCACAAAATGTGTACATCAAACATCAAGTTTTGCACTTTAGAATTTTTATACACCACATACAGTTGATATTTTGTTATTTGCTTACCTGTTTATTTGTTCAATGATTTGATAGGAGGCATTATTTAAAATATATATTTCCCTGAAGTTTGAAGTCTCTGATATCCTTGCTAGATTTTTTATTAATTCTACGTTTTAAGGTGATGAGTGAATGTTGCCTCTTGGTCTGCATATGCCACTATCAGTCAAAGTAAGTACTTAGGTCAGTCTCATCAATTAGTTTCTCTCTCTCTCTCTCTCTCTCTCTCTCTCTCTCTCTCTCTCTCTCTCGTTTTGTATGTGTTGTGATCTGTAGGCTGTTATCACATATGCTAGCTTGGAGTTCCTACTCTAATCACTAAAAAAGCCCATAGACTTGAGCATAGACACACTGTTCCAGATTGTCAGAGGGACATAAAATTATATTTTAAAATGAATGATCTTCTTCTAGGTGATTTTTATTTGGAGTGTCTTAATGTGAGCCAACATTTCACTGCAACTTCTCTATGCCCATCACTTTCTACATTGTGTTGGTAGATCTCTGTGTTGCTGGAGAATTGTTTTAAACGCCCGCTGTGTTCACTCTGACAATCGGTACAATTTGGAAACTGAACAGTCTTTCTGATTCACACAGTTCAGTGTAATCCCTGGTCGAATTCTTTCAGCACTGTCCTATGAGTCCCTGTTAAACTTCAGGTTACTCTGGCATTTGCTTATGCTTAACAGGGTTAGAGGGCTATGAGGTCTCCCTAATCCTATCCTGTGATATTTCCTGCCTTTGATAAGGAAAGACAGAAGCTTATTCAGAATAGCACTGTCCCAAAATATGGCCAGGGAAGATGAGCCGTGGATGTCCCCTTACCCTCTGAAGGAAAAGCATAGTCCTGAATTATAAGCAATGGAGAAAAGGAGCTTCTTTCTGCCACAGCCATGAAGAATTTCACTTACATGACAGAACGTGCAGGGGTGTGAACATGTCAGGTTTCCAATACCACAGACTTGCTGTTCTTACTAAGACCATCATGAGTATTTTTCTACTCATTGTAGTTTAGTAGTTTAGACAATGTACATTGGACAAGGTGAGAAAATATGTTTGCAAAATTTTTCCAAGAAACTGGATATTTAATTGGTTACTGTACTGAGGTCCCCTTGCTATCATTCCAAAATTACACTTAGGACTTATTTAGGAAATTTCAGTTTTTTGGTTTTGTTGTCATTATTATAATAATTTTATTAATATTTATTATAGGAACTTATATATCTATTCTATATGTTGTTAGTTTCAAAAACATAGTAATAAACATAGCTACTTAAGACTTTTACTAACTTCAATGGCTACTGAAGCTTAGTAGAAATATAAATAGACTATGACTAAACAAAGTTTAAATATTTTCCTTGTTATTCTCTCTCCCATGTAAGTTTAATTAAAAATAATACACCTACTGGGGCCCGGCAGGATGGCTCAGGGGTCTAAAGCGCCTGCTGAGGAAAGCTTAGGCGGCCGCAGGGACCGCGGTTCGATCCCCGGCACCACATGCTGCGCCAGCCCTGCCCTTGGGGCAGGCTAAGCCGGCCATAAATAAATAAATAAATAAATAAATAAATAAATAAATAAACAAACAAACAAACAAACGAAAGAAAGAAAAAAAAGGGGGGGGCCCGGTGGAATGGCTCAGTGGTCTAAAGCACCTGCTTGGGAAATCTTGGGCGGCTTCAGGGACCACGGTTCGATCCCTGACACCACATGCTGCACCAGAAGTTCTGAAAGAAGAAAAAAATAAATAAATAAATAAAATAAAAATTAAAAAAATTCTTAAAAAAAATAATAATACACCTAGGGCTGGCCCGATTAAAGCACCTGCTTCGGCAGATGCAAAAGTAGGAGGATGGATCTTCAGCCTACCTTGATGGCCCCATCCCTATGGCAAGCTGAGACAGCAACTGACACTGGGCATAGTGGCACACATCTGTAATCCCAGCGGTTAGGAATTTGAAAACGGGAGAATCAGTACAGGTCCAATCTGAGTAGTGACACCCTATAGATCCTATGTTAAATACAAAAGCAAACCAAAAAATAACTTTAATATTGTTTTCTTTGAATTATTAATATGTATATGTTTCACTACTTTCACTGATTCTAGGAGAAAACATTACTCATAATTTCATATAATGTTGTCAAACACCCAATGTAATAGTATAAAACTAACATATGGGTCCTAGTTCAGTAATGTAAAGAATTCTTAATGAAAAAATTATCTAAATTCAACCCAACAATATATAAAAAATTTAGTAAAAGACACAGAATTGTTAACCACCTCATTAAAATGTTTCTAGTCAGGTACAGTGCTACTCTAATAGGCTGAGACTTGGTTGACGGTTAGTGAGAAATTGTTTCAAAAAAAAATGAGAAAAAATGAAACTAGTAAGAATATAGCTCAATACAAAGGCCCCAGGTTCAGTTTCTAACCCCTAGGATGGGGAGAGGTGTGCAAAATACCACTTTCTCTATGATATCAGAACTAGGGATCAAACAGTACAATGCCATACAGTGCAAAACTTCTTACCTCCAAAAATGAATCAATCAATCAATCAATCAATCAATCAATAAATAAATAAATAAAAATAAATGAACAAAACAACCATTCTCTTGGTTATTTCAGAGCAGCACAATATAATGCAGCAAGTGCAAGTTTTTTTTTTTTTTTTTTTTTTTTTTTTTTAGGTCCCCAGCACTACAAATGTAAAAGAAACCTAAATAGGCCATCTCCTAAGCATAATTGGCTTGTCAAATTACCTGTTGTTTCAACTGCCACAAAAAAATCTTCATCACATCTTGTGAGCATATTGTGGCACATTCTCTAGAGAAGACAATCAATGAAATAATGATCTCTTACATCTCAACAATTAAAGATGTTTAGTTTCTGCAGATAAACATCAAAACTTAAGCCAAAAGAAGTAAGATCATTCTAATTTATAGAGCATACTGTTGTTTACTTTAAAAATCTAAGAGAATTAATTAAATTTACAAATGATATAATAATCTGATAGAAGAGTAGGAATCAAGAACCACAGATGTAATAAAAATAATGAAATGTATCTGTGTATAAAAATTACAAAAATAAAAAATAATTAAGAATAAATAGAAGATCTGTAAAAAAAAAAAGTATTTTAAGTGCTCCACAGGTCACAAAAACAGATAAAAAAAAAATAAAATCATAACTACATTTGACAGAAGTTTCATGGAAGGTAGAACCAAGCTCTAAATAGTGGGTGGTGATCAGCTAGATGAACACTCAGTCCTCCAGGGTGACCAGGTATTTTCTCAATAACCTGACAACCCCACTTCATCACAGTAATAGATCATTAGAACTCAGGACTTGTTAATGTAAACTCAGCAAATTTTGGCATATACTGAATGACAAGATGAAGTAGAATTTTAAATCAATACATTACCCCAGAAACTGAATTATAATGATTAAGTCCCTGAAAAATAAATAAACAAAATCGCCATGAGATATCTCTACCTTTACCAGCAATCCATGTGGCAGTGTAATAATTTTAGTGTCATAATTTCTAAAAGATATAAAAATAAGACAATGAACCATCTTCAAAGATAAGAAAGTATATATAGCTTAATGATAAAATGCATTTCATGTATCCTTTTATTGATGTAAAATAAAAAATAAAACAAAAAATATTGACTTTTGCTGGTAAGGTTAATTAACTGTATAGCACAAAGGGATTCATCTTTTCATATAAATAATGTCCAAAAATAGCGGCTTCATGTTTGGTTAATGTTAATAACGTGTTTTCTTTTTCTGGAGTCCTGAATAGAAATGTTTCTGTGGCTCTGCTTTTACAGGGGAAATTTATTGTATTAGGCCACAGCTGTAAATTTTCTCCCTCCAATCCTATAAATTTCTTCTAAATGTTTAATGGTTTATAACTGTAATTATTCTTGTGTGCCAACATTAAACTTTAAAAAGTTTAATTTGGAGACTATACGGAGAAACTCATCTTTTTTACAGCCTCATAAATAGTTCTTTGATGAAATGAGCAGAGGCTGTGTATCTGCCCGAGGTGAATACAAATGACACCACACAGAGGACACTTACTGAGACTCAGCAAACGCACTGGTGTCTGAAGTGATCAGCTGGTGCTCAACAGCAATGGACCGCGATGTGTTCTAAGAGGTGGCATGATCCTCTTAGGTCTTCTTCTTTGTCTTCCTCATTCCTTTTGTGTTTCCTTTTCTTTTCATTTTCTTCTTAGATGTTTTAATATTCTGAAATTTTTCTAATAGTCAGAGGATGGTCTACCATCCTTAGACATAGAAATTTCTATGTAGAATACATAGGTCATGGGTTCTATTTAGTAGATACATATTGTGTTACATAATCAGACTTGTAGTGGGAAGTACATACTTATGTATATATCAGTAAGGTTATCTTCTTTACAAAGTTAGATTATAATATTTCAGAGCTTGTGATAAATAAAAATTTCTTTAAAATAAGGTATAAGCAGTAAGTATCAATAAATCTCAACTGCACTGAATTATGCAGAGTACTTCCTAATGGCAATTTATAGATAGTATTTATTCTATTCTATTGGTATAGTATAACCAGTACATTTTCCTTAATTCAGCAGGAAAACATTGAATATTTGCTATGTGTGTGTACATAGATTGAAACAGGCATCAACTCAGATAAATAGGTAATTTAGATTCAAATTCAATGCATGTTCACTTAAACCTATGTTGTAGAATTTCACAACGCATCTTCCTTTCATATAACTCTATAAGTATAAAAAATGTTTTAAATATACTAAAACCTACCTTAATCCAAGAAGATTTAAGATAATAATGAAATATCTATTTTAGGTATTATTACTTGTATATACTAAAATATATATATATATATATATATATATATATATATAATATAACATTGCATCTAGTTTTAAGGATAATATATAACTACAAAGGAAAAAATAAATGTCAGAGATCTATGTATGGATACAACCATCAATTTTCTTTTCTTTCTTTTTTTTTTTTTTTTTTTTTTTTTTTTTTTTTTGTCTTTTTGAGATAGGGTCTCACTATGCAACTCAGGCTGGCCTTGAGCTCACTTTGGTAGCCCAGGCTGGTCTCGAACTCCCACCAATCCTCCTGCCTCAGCCTCCCAAGTGCTGGGATTACAGACGTGTGCCACCACGCCCGGCTACAACCATCAATTTTCTTACTTAGAATAATCTTTTTTGTGTGTGCAATTCAAATAGGAAGCAAATTGCTTTACCCAGTGAAACTGGTGTTAGAATCTAAATTACAGAAGTAAGATAATAAATTTGTGTTGCTTAAGCTACTGAGTTTGTGCCAATTCATTACAGCAACCAGGAAATAAAAATGTAATTAAAATTTAGCATACATATTTCATGTACTATATAGCATAGGACATATGTCAAGCATAGTGTGGAGATAAGAAGGGACAAGGAATAGTGCAGATTTCTTATATGTAAAAATCCCAAATCGTTCATGATTGAATAAATATGTCATTAATTCTAAGGAAACCACTAAAATACCAAGAGAGAATTCGAATTGAAAACCATCAAAGGAGATCAAGTAGAATCAGAAAGAGCTGATGAACATGTGGAGTCATGGCATGAACTGATTTTGAAATAGGAAGCCTTGTCTTGGGCTTCGCAGAAGCTGTGTCTTAGTCAGCATGCAAACTCTGGGAGAGTTCTAGATGGACTACCACCAGGAGACCAAAGAACACACAGTGTGCATAGCTTTCATTCTCTTACTTTGTTCCTGCAAGTTGACATCACCATTGGTCTTGATTTCTAATATGATTTTGTCATATGCACATGCAAGCATGCACACACACACACACACACACACACACACACACACACACACAAACACACACGTATGCTTAGGACTCATGAAAAATGTCAGTGAAACTTTAAGATATAACAGCAAGTGCAAAGATTAGTCATATTTTTATACAATAGCACACAATCTAGGAAAGAAATTAGGAAACGATCCTATTTATATCATCAAAAGCAAGAAAAGACATGCATACATTTAGCTAAAGAAATAAATTCTCCTACATTAAGAACCCAAAAACAGCACATTGATGAGAGTAACTAATACAGATACAAAGAAAATAATGTTCACTCCTATGGATTGGAAGAGATTGTCATCAAGACACACAAATTACTCAAAGAAAATTACAAATTCAATGCAATCTATCTCAAAATATCAGTTATATGTTACAGAAATACAAAACAAATGTTAACATTGATACATCAGCATAAACTCATGTTGATAAAGAAATAATTTCTCCGACAATTTTCTCTGGAATGAAAATTCCCCAAAATCATATTTTTTGAATTTAAATTATACATCAAAAGTAAATTAATATAATGAGTATGATATTAGCTTAATGGCAGAAATATAGACAACTGGAAAGACTATATGGGACTCAGAAGCAATGCGCATAAGTGGTTATTTGAACCATAGTTCTCAGAAGATACAGTGGATTGGAATCTTTAATCAAATGTATTAATTGTATTTAACCCAAGTAAAAATGCAATGGGGCTGGAGAGATAGCTCCGTGGCACAAGTGCCTGCCTGGCAAGTGCAAGGTCGTGAGTTTGAACCCCAGTCCCACCAAAAAAAAAAAAAAAAAAAAAAATGCAAGGTGGTGAAACAGAATGTGAACAGCAAGATAAAATTTTTACTAACTGCAAATTATAACTTATACACATATACCTACAAAAATAAAAATAAGAATGCACAATTTCTCCAATTTTGATTATTTAAGTAGGATGTGATTTACGAACAAATTTAATGACTTATTACTCATGAAAAGCATTTTACTGAGTACAAAGATTAACTGCACTAATCTTTATTTGACTTTAAATTAGATTATTAGAATTTTATTCCAATTTTTAAAAGTCATTGCTGATAAGGCATATTTCGTGATAGATTTTAAAGTAAATATGCTATTTTTTTTTTTTTTTGGTCGTTTTGAGACAGGGTCTCGCTATGCAGTTGAGGCTGGTCCTGTGCTCACTTTTGTAGCCCAGGCTGGTCTCGAACTCACACCAATCCTCCTGCCTCAGCCTCCTGAGTGCTGGGATTACAGGCGTGAGCCACCACGCCCGGCTTCTTAAAATTAAACCTAAATAAAGTTGGCTTTTTATGTCGGTGGGTATCACATTAATCTCTCTGAGAATGAAAAATGTTTTTTTACACTTTATATGTAATGAACATTTAATGACTTTTTGTTACTTTATAAAAAGATGCATTATAATTATCTATAGGTCATTTATATTTGATACTATAAATAATTGATTCAACAACAGCATGTTTGCATTATGGCATGTTTTAATTAATTTAGGTTTGAGTCCAAATATAGAGAAAGATATGAGTAGGTGATATCTTTTATATAAGGAACTTGATTTTGGTATCTGAGAGAGATCTTGCAAATACTTTCACTATAAACTTCAAATGAAGCCGGGCATGGTGGTGCACGCCTGTAATCCCAGCACTCGGGAGGCTGAGGCAGGAGGATTGGTGTGAGTTCGAGGCCAGCTTGGGCTACAAAAGTGAGCTCAAGGCCAGCCTGAACTGCATAGCGAGACCCTGTCTCAAAAAAAAAAAAAAAAAAAAAAAAAAAAAAAAAAAAAAAAAAAAAAAAAAAAAAAAAAAAAAAAAAAAAAAAAAAACAGAAAACAGAAAACAAAAAAAACTTCAAATGACAGCTCTATGTTAAACACATGAATTTTAAGAAATTGGTAAATTTAATAAACACCAAGATATTCATATATCCTGTGCATAAACAATGCACTATAAATATGAGTTCATAAGTTAAAAGTAATTTAATATTCATTTCAAGGGCCAGATATACTTATATTACTTTAGGAAAAAAAGATTACATAGCAAAGAATATTATCAGAGATGAAACAGCTAATTTAAATGGCATGAAATTCATTATTTGAAAAGTTATAATATATTCTTAATTTAGATGAAGTAAAAGTTGATTAAAATAAAAGGTGAAAAGCCAGATTCATAAATATAAGTCAAGATTTTAATATTCTTTTCTCAATAACAGACTGAATAAATTTTGGTAAATATAGGCTCGTTCAACTTTGTAGACAAAATAGAACAAGAATCTATTTTTCTGTTCTTAACCATCAGCAGTCAAATGTCATTCTTTCTAAGGATATATGAAGCATTTTGGAAAATAAATCATATTCTGGGACATGAAAAAAATCCTAGCTTTTAAAAGGGTCAAGATATATGTCTCTGTTCATTTTCTCTTGCTATGACAATTCTGCACGTTGGATAATTTATAAAGAAAAGGACTTTTCTTCATTGTTCCGGGTAGGGGGAAGAGCCAGAGCTGGTAAGGATCTTCTCACTGTGGAAAAACATAGTGGAGGCAAAAACAAGTGAGGAGTGGAGAGAGAGAGAGAGAGAGAGAGAGAGAGAGAGACAGACAGACAGACAGACAGACAGACAGACAGACAGACAGAGACAGACAGAGACAGAGAGCTGAGAGATGGAGAGTGGGCAGAATTAAACACACATGTAGGCAAACGTTTTAATAAGAAAGCCATTTCTGATATGTCTATCCTGCTCCAACAGTAATGACAGCAATCAGTCAGACACAGACCTCTGTCTCATTTCTTCCTCAGTTTGAATCTCCCAACACTTCCACAATGGTGATTAAATTTCAGTGTGTGTTTGAACTGTTGCAACACACGAATTACATTATCTGACAACAACCAAATTAAAAGAGAAAATAGCAATCAGAAGATCTTTGGAAAGTCCTCACATATACAAAAATAAATAAATAAATAAATAAATAAATAAATAAAATGGAGAAAATATTCTGAACTCAAAAAGCAAAGTTAATATAAAATACTATGCAGAGTATCATTGAATAAAGACAGAGAAAATGCATTGTAATAGGTTGGTACTTTAATCAAAAATGTTTAAAGTCAATTAGCACTTAACATACTACAGAAGGAAGTGAAATTGAATGCAATCAAACACAAAAATTATATGATAGAAAGGTGAAATCATAAAAAGGCAAAACTAGAAAATATTTCTCAAATTTAAATCTATTTATTTGACAACACTAGTTATATTCAATGAAACTAATGAACAGGGTGAAGACAAAATTCTCAAATGGAGGATTAAAGAACTGTTGTCACTATGGCTTCTGCTGATAGAAAAGGTATAAGGCAAACAATATTATGGACATCTTTATGGCAATAATTAAAAAATAAATTTAAATCCTTGAACACCACAAAATGTCCTCACATCAATAAAGGTTTAACTAAGTTTATTGAATAATTGAATGAATATTGAAAAAAACTCTCCACCAAAAAATGAGGACATATTTAGTTCCACTGATGAACTCTACAAAATACTTAAGAAAAGCTTAATAATAATACACAAGATTATTCTATAAAATGCAAAGTAGAGAATTCCCAAACTATACTCTGTAGGCTTATAGCTCTGGTATTACAACGAGAAGAAAAATGAATTTTTCTCATTGATTAAAGTTCTAAATTTTTTGCAAAAATGTAGCAAAAGAAACCTGAGAATATATAAAAACATAATATGACATAATATTGTGAAATATTTCGGTACTAAAGATTTTGTTTAGCATGGAAATGTTAATGTGGTTTCAATGTGATAACGCAAAAATTAAAATTATTGATTTTTCTATTTTATATTTTCTAATGCCTATTTAATGTATTTTAACTCAATTATCAATAAAATTTCATTAAAACTAAATTAGTTTAAACTGAAGTCTTATGTCACAATTTATGTTTTATTTTTATTTGGTACAAAAGTATTTTTAATTTTCTAATTTCTTTCACACAAAAATTATCCAGAAATATATTTATTAGTTTCTGAATACTAAACATATTTTTAGATATTTATGGGATTGGATTCTATCTTTTATATTTATTCAACCATTCATCAATGTTCTTTATTTGTGTTATCATTTTCATAACTGGAATTTTTGAAGAGATGCCCAAATTCATACATATTATAGATAAATAACTCAAAACTTAATAAAATAAACATAATAGATCATATTGACATAAGTAAAGAATATAAAAATATTTTTATTAAAAGGCATTCATTTACAAAATAATTAACTTATATTCAAATGGTAACAATCCATTTAGTACATCAATATTAAGGTGGGACATAGCTCAGACCTGCAAAGCATATTTTAATAATGATCTTTTAATGATAGATCATGTCTATTATAACTAGATCTTTTTTGATAATTAATGTTACTGATTAAACATTCTACTGTTAATAGGAGTATCTGTTGACTTATATCTACATTGTAGATACATTGCTTTTCACAGGAATAAGCACCTTTATAGCAATTATTAAAATGTCTATTTTACCTCAATAATGATCCCATGAAATTTTAATTTAGTGCCTAGTTAAGTATGTTTTGGGCAAATCATTCGGGCTACTCTCATATAGATAACATGAATTAAACAACAAAAATAGAACTAAATAATTTAGACAAAAGTAAATTTTAAGGTAGAAATTAAGTAGTCTTAAATATCATGTATATTAGGTATCTCTCTAATTCTTACTTTGTTTTTATAAAGTTACATTTATATTTCACTAAAGTTATAAGAGAAACTCCTTGGTACATATACGTTTGTTTCCATTTGTACTTCAGTGTCACATGAATTACTGAATTTATCAGAATATGTGGAGGTGACATGCAGTAAATTCTTATCAGCTATTACTTAATGTAAATTAGAAACACTAAATAGTATCTTCATAGCTTCAATTTTCATATAGTGTGAAATTTTACAGTGTACTTCAAAATTTATTACATTTTATAAAACTCTCAAACTATAATTTTTTCAACTTTTAAAACGCAAGAGGTACTCCTTGCATTGTCTACATTTGTATAAGTAATGAAGATTGGGATGCTGAGATTTACACAAAATTTCAATAACATCATAATACAGACATCTTATTTGTTAAATATGAGGTCAATTAACAGACTCATATAATGATGATTTTACATTGATTACAGCATTCTTCTGAACAATGAATTATAATTGAGGATTATAATTTTTAGAAACCTATCTTTTCAATCTAAAATGATAAATATTTACAGGAAAATAACTGTAAATATGTATCAGAACAAATTTGCAAAACAACAAATCTAAGGCCAGTGTGACCCTTGAGAATACTACTCATACTCTAAATTTTAGATTGTAGTCTCTTCTATACATACTATAAAAAAGCTGGCTTCTGTGTCACCTAATGAAATAAATGTCATTTTTACTTTTCTTCCTATAGCATTTCATTGATCTCTTTCACTGCAGACACCCTTCTTTTTCTGGTGAAGCAGATCTTCCAGTACTCATGGGGAGTGATCTATAATCCTCTTCAGAATGTAGTGTTGGTGCCTTCACCTGTAAGTTATGACCTGCAAAGGGCAAGAAGGTGCTGATAATTCTTCAATGGCAATGGTTCATTTTTCTGTTTGCTTACTTTTATTTGGTGGCTCGTCTTTTTTTATTTTGTTAGCTTGGCTTAATTGATACGTCAGTTCAGAGTTGAGTCTATAAGTGTAGTGAAATTTAGACCAAACTAACATAAGAGGAGATTGTTTGATGTGACTATCGTACACACAAAGTTAGCTTGAGAAGCAGCTAGATAGAGTGCCTTGCTACACAGTGTTTTTCTCCTCATCTCTAGCTCTCAGCCACACCTCACCGCACTTCATTTCACCTTCAGCAGGGATTTCCTGCTCTTCCCATCATGCTCTTAGCAATTCTAGATTCATCAAACTTTAGTGCCTTGGATTTAGGAGGCAGAATGCAGGTTTCTTTCCCAGAAGCTCTATTAACTATGTTTGTTTTGTTTTGTTTTTAGTACTGGAGATTGCCCCCATACCATGCAGATGAGCTACATCCTCAGCCTGCCTGTCCTTTGAATGGTGCTGGGTGGGAACATTCATAGTGCTTTCTGTCATATTTCATAAAGACGTTCACAAAGACTTCTGAGCTGCGTCACAATGTGGAAGGGCAATGGCATGTGCTTGAAGGAAGGGGAAATGTGAGGGGGACTCGATCATGTCACTTCTGCTATAATATTATGTTTTAATTTTCTCGTTTTTAATTTTTAAAAGAATAAAAATAGCTCAGCGGATCAAAGGGCCTGCAAGCAGGCCCAGGAGCTGGAGGTTTAATCCCGGAGCCTGCAGTGCTGGAACCGCCCCTGGGGTGTGCTGAGACAGGGACTGAGACTGGGCGTGGTGGCAAGCGCCTGTAATCCCAGCTCCTGGGAGTCTGTAAATAGGCGGATCACTATGAGTCTGATCTAGTAGTGAGACCCTGATCACCCTGTAGTCCCTTCCCTAAAATACAAAAAATAAAAGTAGAAATGAATAAAACATTAAAAATAAAACAGAATTTCACTGAGCAAGAAGATAAGAATCCAACATTGGTCATTATATTACATACTGTTGTCTTCAAATTAGTTATTCAGATTATAAGATATAAGCATGTAAAACTGATCAAAATATGAAAAAGAAGAAAACAAACATTAAGTATCCCTTTCAGTAGACCTGCAGAAATCAGAAGTGCCACTTTCCAAGCTATCCTGTGAACATGCATATATATAGTTGCCTTCTGTCTTTGTTTCTCCTTTCCCTTATTCCAGTTCCATTTGTACAATTTCTTTCACTTTCACAGTATAAATTGTACCTTTCAGATCTTAGTTACTCATTCAGCTTCTTACATTGTGGATACAATATGATGTTTACACACTCATGTTTGATTTATTTTGCTTGTGAGTATGATCTCTAGTTGCATTCATTTACACATAAAAGTTTCAAGTTTTATTTTTTGTAGCTGAGTAATGTTCCATTGTATAAATACATCACATCATTTATATCCATTCCTAAGTCAATAGGCAATTGTTTCGACAATTTTGCTATAACAAATTGTGCTGCTATAAAGATGGGTGCACATACAGTTCTGTGCTATGATGCCTTTAGTTCTAGAAAGCAGGAGGGTTATAGTTATGTTAAATGGGCTCCTAGTTTCTTTAAATTCTTCACACTGATTTCCATAGTGGTAATAACAGCCTACACTGCCACCATTAGTGGAAAATGGTTCCTTTCTCCCCACAGTGCCTCCAGCATTTGCTATTGGTTGACTTCTTGATGACAAAACCCCCTACAGAAAATTAGAATAGATAGTCTTTACCTCAGTTTGATAAAAGCCATCTATGACTAAACTCCTGCTAACTCCTCCACAAACTCTTCCACTCTGTAAAGAACCCTGTTGGTTTTTCACAACTCAAAATTTAGTTCACATTTCACTCTTTTCCCTACTGTAATAGCTATTATTTTATTTTATTTTATTTTATTTTATTTTATTTTATTTTATTATTTTTGGTGGGAGTTTGAATTCATGACCTTGCACTTACCAGGCAGGGACTTATATCACGGAGCTATCTTCCCAGGCCCTGTAATAGTTATTTCTGATGAAAATCTGTCCTTACCTTTTTAACTAATGTCTAAGTTTATTTATATTCTAAAAAAATCCAAATCTACCATTTACCATTTCATGTCAAGAGAGCCCAAAATTCATTTATGATCAGTATTGGGGTGAAAGTATTTCAGGGTAGACTTTCAGTTCCACTCTGAAGGAGTGAAACTTATTAGCTTCAGCTATATTCAATAACACATTTCATTTTCAGTCATTAGATGAAAAATAAGCCTATAGTGCAGTGCTGACTAAAAAGATATACTTTTAAATCCTTTTCTTTATGTCTCTAGAATAAATTTTTTCTCGTTTCTAAGGATTTCATAGAAATATGATACTGTTCAAATCATCTGAAAGTTTTGCTATAAACTTGTGTTTCTGGAGACATCATCTGAAGTCACAATCAGAAGTCTCAGGAGTGGTAGCATGTGGTGGCCCATGCCTGGAATCCCAGCACTTGGGAGGCTGTGGCAGGACAAGCTCTGTGAGTTCCATGCCAGCTGAAAGCAGATGATAAGATTGTGTCTGAGAAAAGCAAGAAGGCTCAAGGGTAGGCAGAAACCAACACTCAGAAGCATCAGAGAAACAACCATAAGCTGACAGAAACTAGCACCTGTAACGATTTAGTTGAATCACTGATGTGACCTGTGCTGGTAATGGGGCATCCCAGTAAATCAGATAGTGTAGCAATGATTTCCTAGTCTACTTTAAATTAAGTCAATTTAAGCCAATTAAAGCGAAGGCACACTAATTTTTAAAAATGTAGTAATAGGGATAACCTTTTTAGTTTCATATTTAAATTTCTTAATTCAAGAAAAGTTGGGAGTAGTATTATGTAACAAAGCTGTAGCTTTCAGATCAATTCAGTAGCAAAGTAAGAAATAAAAAAGCTAGTTTGTTGCTTTGAACTTCAGGTTTTATTTATTTTGATACTTGCAACTCTGGAAACTTCATCTGTTTCAAGATGTCTCTCTATTGCTTGTTTGTAGATTACTTATGTCTGGATCTATGCCTTTGCCCACGCTCCACTCACACTCCTCTCACCTGTCCTAGCTTCATCTCCATCTGAGAAAATAGTTATCCATAACTCAAAATTAAGCCTTGCTATAATGAAGCACTTCCTTATCATATCCAATAAAATTACTTTAACAGTTCCTTGAATTCTTGAATTCTTAGAGTACTTCTTTTCATATATATATATATGTGTGTGTGTGTGTGTATGATATATATATATATATATATATATATATATATTGGTGTGTGTTGAATATATGGTTATATAGTGTTTTTTAAATTACTCTTTGTCAATTTCCACTAGTTTTCATCAATGATGTATCATGTACTATAATATTTGGAAGGGTTGGCTTTGTAGCTATGATTGTATCAACAGTTCTGGATCTAATAAGCATTAAATGAATCATATTAGAATAATAAAAAGTAGAGAATATATTTTCAAACATGCCCTTCTCTCTTCCTTACTGAAAAAAATGTATTTCCATTAACTTCTGAGAGTAGGTGCTTATCATTCAGATATAATTAATATTTAGCTTTTGCTTACAAGTAAGGGCTTGAAAGTAGGATCGGTAGAAATTGGCAGCCCAATTATCCCAGCTACTATGGGTATATACATATATATTTCTCGCTACTGAAAAGAACAGCTAATACTTAATTTTTTTTGTCTTTTTAATTTTTGGACCAATGTTTCATACTTATAGCTGGTAACCTGAACAGCTAATTTGAAGATGATAGCATGTTATATAACAACTGTTATGGGATTCCTACCATTTTGTGTGGTAAAATTCTGTATCATTTCTATTTTTTAATATTTTTATTCTTTAAAAAATAAAATGATATACAGATGCTAGACTGTTATATGAGATAAAGTACTATCAGCTATAAAATTGAGGTATAAAATTAACTTTTTGAAATAATTCATTTTCCTTATCCAAGCAAATGTGCAGAAAAATAAGTGAACTTAGCACTGTTGTCTTCTCCCCAGGCATAGGTATTCAAGCACTGTGATGAGTCTGCAAGAATAACATGTTAGAGTTTCTCATAAGAACTCTTTGAAGTTCATAGACGAGTTAAAGGTAGTTCATGACTATCGTGAAAGCATGTAATTTCCTAAGAATAAACAAAGAAACTGAAAGGACTAGATGCAAAATACTACCAATTTCAGTATTTACTGAAATAACCCTTGCTTTACACAAATATTCTATAATGCAATATACATTGTTTGCCTATCAGTAGTAGGCTATGCTTTTTCAGTACACACAGAACATGTACTGTCTCTTAAGTTGGAGAAGATGAACTACTAGAATGACCCTTTCAAAATAGCTTTATCTCAAAGGCAACACATTCCAACAAACAGAGCACACTGCATGTGCTTTGAGAGCTGTGATTATCCTTCTATTTAGCCAGTAGATATTAGCTCCAACTCCAATCTGAAAGGACATTATGAGACCTGTAGAGATATTCAATTATTTCTCTAATTCTGACAAAACAATAAGAACATCTCAATTATTAATATTTAATGAGTGTTTTCTATATCTCTGGCATCATTTTAAGCCCTTAGTATGCACTCTCATGGCAGATTACAGATATAAGCATGAAAAAGGAGCTATAAACTCTTGCATTTCATTCTTGAGAGACATTGATATTTTACATTACAATCAAAGGAAGCTCATATACTTAGTCTCATGAATGTATTGAAACTAGAAATCCAGAACCATCAATATAGTAAGCCATAGACTTTTCATAGACTTGTAATTCCTACTGCCTGCTGATCAGAGTGTTGCTGCCATACAGAAAAGAAAGGACATCAACTGGAATTTTTGAAAGTGTGGGAAAACATAGTCTGTATTAGACACATAAGTTATTGTCCATGAATATTGATGCCAAAATACTGACTGCAAGCACTAATGTGGGGCAATAGACTGGCCCAGCTTTCAAACCATCTTTTCTACTTCCTGCAGCTCCAAAGTGCAAGAAGAAAGGGAGGGAAGCCATCCTTCCTTTCAGTTTTCTAAATTCCACACTTTAAAAAGATAAAATGAGTTTATTAATATCACATGGCTGGCCTAAATTGCTTGATTTGCTGATCAAAATTTTTTCCAATATATCAATCAGGGAAGTTAATGTAACAAGAGTTGCTATATTTATTGTTATCTGTAAAAGTGCCCCGCACAATTACTGGCATTTTTTTAACACTCAATTCACAGCAGCTACAACTATTGGTTGTTTGCTGACAATGTGATAATGAATGTGCTTAAACACTAGTATTTGGGTAGGAGCAGGTCTTCCTACATTTTTAACTTGATGAGTAATCTAAATGATTGTATGTTAAGAGTTTTATATAGAAAGAAACTATACAAAAATAGCAATAAAAATACAGATGTAAAATCTATAGATCAATATATCATTATTAAAGTTTTCACATTATAGGGCTAGGGAGATTGCTCAGTAGAATAAGCACTTGCCTGGCAAGTGTAGGGTCCTGAGTTCAAGTCCCAGTACCTGAAAAAAATTATAATATTCTATCTTTTCAGGAAAAAAGTGATGAAAATATATATGTAAAGAATGTTTGGTGTTTGAATTCTCTCTCTTTTTTTTAATTCAGTGTCTTTCTACATGGTTCATACTTGTGATCCTCATGTCTCAGGCTCCCAACACTGGGACTGCAAGTGTGTGCCATCATGCCCAATATTGGGGCTGGCAAGGCCTATCGATCTTTCCAGGGCAGACAAGGTATGTTTGGGCTTCTGGGGCTAGCAAGTTATGTGGTAGCAGGGACCGAACTCAGATCCATTTTACAGGCAGCATTTAGACCTCAAAGCTATTTTCCCAGTCAAATGTTAGGTGTTTTAAATTCATACAGCTTTAAGGTAAGAAAGTTAGAACTAAGTCCTACTAAATGCTAAGTTAAAAATAAAGAAAGAAAGAAGAAAGAAAGAAAGAAAGAAAGAAATTTTTTTTCTGCTTCCAGATATTTTCAATTATGCATGTACCTTCAACTATAATTTCAAAATGTTGACTGTTTTAATTTCATAGTACAGAATTTCCCCTTAATTCTCTATGTTGATAAATACTTTCCTGGAGATATATAGATATACATATACATATACATACACATATTAATATACATATAGATATCTAGAGAGAGAGATAGAGAAAGTTTAGCTTCTGGAGAAAACACTGATGACTATAGTGTGTATCTAATTTCAATCAGAGCAAAAGCATAAAGAATTTACTTCTGATATTAGATGGCTTCATATATTCACAAATCAGTAATACTAAATATTAGGTGTGCAGAGTCTTAGGATGACATGATGATAACTGTATTCTATTAATGCAGGTAATGATTCCAAATTTGAGATTATCTCCAGGAAAGAATTTACATTATATTTATATGTGTACAAACATGTAATATTAATATAAATATGTAATAATAAAAGTTTTAGTGAAGTTACCCTTGGAGTAATAATTTAATATTATTCATACATATACCGTAAGTAGGATGTACAATTATAAATTGCATAATTCATCAGTTTGAAATATTTTTTTATCATAGTGCCCTCACTGAATTGCTTCAAAATCTTTGCTTTCTACATATAGTGCTCATTTAGACTAGATTTTGCTCCTGCCACTGGTGTTCTGTAGCACTTATTTCTTTTCTTATCTGACATCTCTAGACACAGTCCACACAATCTGGATTCCTGATTAGTGTTTTCACTCATTTTAAAATCGTGCTATATCAAAATTTCTTAATTTTAGAGAATTTGGGCATATTCTGTAAAATTGGATTTTATGCTTTAAAAAAGTAAGTATGGCTTACTAAACCGACAACAGAAAGTTTTCACTGTAGTTTTTTTTTTAACTTTTATATTGGAAAGGGTTTATATGAAATAAGAAACATTATGTGATATGAATCTGAAATACTACTGTTGTGCATTTGTGAACTCCACTCCACAAAATGTTCATGGAAATGCTTAACCTATGCTG
This sequence comes from Myocastor coypus, assembly GCA_004027025.1. Taxonomy (NCBI): domain Eukaryota; kingdom Metazoa; phylum Chordata; class Mammalia; order Rodentia; family Myocastoridae; genus Myocastor; species Myocastor coypus. Next base: position 34,973 of record PVJA010000997.1, read on the forward strand.
CCTGGAAACCAGGACTAATTAGGTGATAGACTAGCTTTTCTCTGTAATTTCTAGGACCTAATATCTTTAGATCCTAAAGCTATCCTACTCTGAAAGTTACTACTTCTTTTCCTCATATATATATATATAGATATAGATATAGATATAGATATAGATATAGATATAGATATATAGATATAGACATATAGATATAGATATAGATATAGATATAGATATAGATATAGATATATTTTGAGAACAACTAACCTTGCTTTAGTTGACATTAGGTACAAAATATTAGCTAAGCATTTTAAATATGTTTTTACTTCAATGTATTCCAGAAATAAATTTCTCTAACCTTAATATTTTATTAAAATGCTAAATTTACATGCGAATGTCCTCAAAAAATGCTAAATTATCTGTTCTAAGAAAACTAGAAACCATTACACTCAATGAACATATTTAAATTTTCATCATAAAATGCATATCTTTGCTATCAATTATTTTTGTCATAATTAGAATTACATATACATGTGAAATTATTTGGTGTCCAAAACACCCACATTGCTTGTTAGCAACCAATAAGCCATAGCGATCCATGTGTGTATCTAATGGCTTTAATCTAGTAATTTCTTCAAAGTTGCTACCAATTTACACTTGAAAAGAGTTAATGTAGTTTTTCTTTAGGAGGACTTGGTTGTGTTACTCATAGTGCAGCATTTCATTTTGTCTTAAAGGTGATCTAACATTTCACACTATAAAGCCATGTTTAGAAAATAAACATTTCACACTGCCTGGGAAGCACAGGGTCCTGAATTTAATTCCCCCTATCACAAAAGATAAAAAAGAAAGAATGAATGAGAGAGACAGAGAGACAGAGAGAGAGAGAGAGAGAGAGAGAATAAAAGAAACATTTTACAAATAATTCTGCTGTATTTTTTTAATTCTGTAAGCTGTGCTTAATTAGGCTGTTTTGAATATATGTGAATTTCTTAGTCACTATATATTAGCTGGAAATTGTAATCCCTTATTCATTTAGAAATTGCGGCTGTCATGTAAATAGGTTTGCACTAAGAAAGGCTTACATTCATAACATCCCAAAGCATCAGTCTGTGTGAGTGCTTTTCTAATTTTTCATTTACTCTGATTTTTTAATCCCCATTTCTTCACCTTTTTCTATATACTGAAGGCAATTACTGAGTGCAATGGACATAAATCCTTAAATAAGGAAATTAGTATGTATTCTTGAAAATAAAAACAACGTAATTTAATTTGCATACATCTTTTTTCCTTTCACATGATTTATTCTGTGTTCTGTTTAGAACTATTCATATTGTTGTCCAGTTTGTGTGTTTTAAGTTATTTCTGTGGTATAAATAAGGCAGTTACTATACTTTCCTATTCACACAAAATTTTGTCTTACACATTAACCTATATAATTTGGCTAAAATTTGAGAGAGCAGGAGAGAAGAGAGAAAATGAGAGAACCAATAGTGGAACAAATATTTTTATGTGGTATGTTCTGGCATACTTTTTAATTTTTTATTTTAGGGAAGGGTCTACAGGATGTACAGGGCCTCCCTACTAGATCATACTACTAGTGATTTGCCTGTTTACAGCCTCCCAAGACCTGGGATTATACATGTGCACCACTATGCCCAGTCTCAATTTTTGTCTCAGTGTGCTCTGGCAGGGCGGGGCCAGCACAGGAGGCCCAGGGAATCGAAACCTTGCCCCTGTGCCTGCTTGCAGGCGCTTTAATCCTCTGAGCTGTTTGGCTGGCCCTGGCATACTTACTGAATTTGCATCCTTTTAAGACTCCTTTCTCCTCTAGCTGACCTTATTATACTAATTATTATTTTAGAGATGTGTTTAATCAACAAAAGCCAGTTTATAACCTATTGGTAGAAAGAAGGTTTGTTGAAAGTTTCAGCCAAGGTTGCCAGAATGGATGTTCGAGATTTCATTGTCACAAAATGTTTGGGAATTGCTTTTGCATTTAAAGCTTCTAATGCCCCTGACCAAGAATGTAACTCCATGTCTAAAACTCTCAAATCGTGTATTACAAAGCAGTCTCAAAAAAGTCAGTTTGATTACCTGTAGCATAAGAATGTTCAACTTCATAGAAGAGAGACTAATTAATATATGTAAAATGTTATACCACAGACTGGTTCCTTCTGTTCTGTTGGAGTTGGTGGCTCTTGATATTTTGCCAGTATTGACTACTTTGAAAACTAATTCTTAGCCGGGCGTGGTGGCGCACGCCTGTAATCCCAGCACTAGGGAGGCTGAGGCAGGAGGATTGGTGAGAGTTCGAGACCAGCCTGAGCTACAAAAGTGAGCTCAAGGCCAGCCTCAACTGCATAGTGAGACCCTGTCTCAAAAAGACAAAAAAAAAAAAGAAAAAAAAAAAAAGAAAACTAATTCTTAAAATATGCTGATTTTATTTTTTAAATTGTTCTGTTTTAAAAACTTATTTTTAAACCATATTAAATGTGTATTATTACACAGAATAGAGAGTTAACCATATGCATTTTGAAGAGAACTAATACATTTCCAAAGTTAATTTCAAAGTTTTATGTGAACCTTCTGGCACTGGTCTTTGTGCACAATGGCAGCAAATGTCAGTTAGGGTCACTGTCCCCATGATCACGGACCCTTGGGGTGGGTTTAGTAACACAATTAGATTACAGTTAGGCCGGGCAGTGGCAGCACTCCAGCCCGGCAAAACTCCTTCCGCTCCACTCTGCTGTCAGTAGATGAGGAATGAGAACTCTTTGCACACCTTCCACAAATTGCAATTTGCTTTGTATGGGATGTTCGCTAATGGCTTCTGTTTTCTTGTCCTGAGGCACACACCTCTGCCTGTTTATGCCTTTTGTAAATGAGTTCATTTTTTTGCCATTATTTATTATTTGTACCTGTCAGGTTTTTAATTATATAATTAAGATGCTATTGGTCTTCACTAATGAAAATATATCATCAAAGTGTTATGATGGGGTTGTAACAAGACAGCTCTGAGGTCACTGGATATTTAAAAAATATAAAGATTCAAAGCTATCAAATATGTAATCTGTTTCACTCCAGGGTAAGCTTAATCCATGTAGAAATTCCCACTTTGGTAATATTCATTGAAACTCAGTTATTAGCTCTGTACTACTCAATGAAATGACATGTCAATAGCTAATGTTTGAAACAAAGGACTTCAGGAGAACAAAATTGAGGACAAAGACATTCACAGGACCACTTAATGAAAACAGCTCCGTTGAGAATGTTTCAGAACAGTTGAGAATTACAGGGAGGTTTCAATGAGAGAAGACAAGCTGAGATCTAGGAAGTCTATCTCCTTTTCAGAGAGGCATATCCTGATTGGGTTCTTTCCATGTTTTTATCATTCTGATAAAAACCACTGTTTTGTTTATTCTTTCTTTCTTTAATATACTTTCTTTCTAAATTTTCTTTATGTCATTGCTTGACTTGACTGATAACATTCACAGTTTAAAATAACCATGCTTCTGTACTATTTAGCTGGAGGTAGTATACATTAAAACATTTATTGCAAACTCCATAAGTATGTGTGTGTGTGTGTGTGTGTGTGTGTGTGTGTGGTTTCATTTCAAATTAAAATTGATTTGCAAACCCAAATTAATAAAAAACAGAATTTGCAGAAATGATGAAATTAACTTATAAAAATACCCTTATATTTCTGCTTATATTTCTGTATTGTGCAAGCAGTGTTTCGGTCTTTGTTCTCCTTTAATGTGAATAAGAGTGACACAGACACACCTTAAAACAAAGCAGTCAGTTTTCTCAGTGAGAAATCTGCTGACACCTGAACTAGTGTCTATTGGAATTTGTTTTTGGCTGATCTTTGCATGACCTTTGAAATCCTGGCATCTGACCTGCCTTGTGCTTGGAGTTCGTGGTTCTATGCCTAGCTGCTTCAGAGACTTGGTCCTCCCAATTTAGTATTTTCTGGACTTCTCCATCTGTCTTAACCCTCTGGAAGCCAAGGCTGTGAGAAGCTAGCATTTTCTGGCTCTTTGTTGCTGTTGTTTAGTCTATACTCACTGAAACACAAAATATGAGAGCGAAACCTAACACGAACAGAAGAAAACCCAAATAACTTCATGCTGATGATCACTCTGTCATAAAAAAAAAAAAAAATGTACTATAGTCCAAAAGTTTGCCCACTGAGGGAGAACAAAGAGATACAATGGAAATGTCAGAAACCAGGAGCCCTTCAGCATTTGTGTACACCAGATTTGGCTAGGTGATTCATTTTGCAACTGAAGACTTTTAAATGAGAAATTGCTTAAATTACTAGACAGACAGGTTAACATACTAGAAAATGTTGAAGATTTTGAGTCCAAATATAGTATTGTAAAACTACACTCTTTCGCATTTAGATGCATTTCTTCACTCTAGCCTGGGTGGTTGACAGATGTGCCAACATCATCCTGTGGGAAAACAAGTAAAGCCTTGCAGGGCTTCTGCCCAACTGGAAAACAGGAAGCTCTGGCCATCTCTTAATAAAGCGTGTTCTCCAGAGATTTGCAACTCAATTTTCTAGACCTAATGAGTTTGAAGATGATTGGAATAAACAGTGAAAGTTTGGTAGCAGCTTAACCGAATTCTGGCTAATCTTTCTGTCTTCTGTGATTTGCCCTTCACAAATGTTAACTCCCTACTGTTACTGTTAACCAACATTATCACCACCACACAAAGCCAAGTGAAAACAAGTGAAGTGACAACCCTTGTTGGGAGTCTTTAATTTACAAAGGGAAATTCTCTGGGCAGTTTTCATTAGCTTCTAGTAACTTTAATTGGATGAATGCATTGCTTTCATGATCTTTGATACCATGTGTTGATACAAATTAAAGCGTAGCAGCTTCTAGTCACGGAACTTTGCTTCTCACATGCCTCCAGAGGGTTAGGCTAAACAAAGGAGAGTCCTTAACAGAATTATTACAAATCTCCAAGGGTACAAATTGATACTTATGAATATCAAGATTCTGTACCATACAAAAGAACAAAAGTTCAGATAAACACAAGCATAACCAGACACTCAAGAGAAACAAGAGTTTAAGAGAAATGTTGCTTTTATGAATTCTCTATTACAAAAGATAGTATGAGGTACATTTAGAAAAAATTGTTTTACTTTAGCACAATATATGAATCTTGTCTGTGTGATATCCTGTCACACCAGAAATTTTCTGATCAATTTGTGCTTGTACAATCACTATTATCTGATAACTGACAGTGGGTAGGAAACATCCACTTCTGGGTATTTTGTATAAGACTACAGTGATTGCTCAAGAACTATTCTTGTGGTTTGAAAAATAATTAGCTGCAATTAGGAGAAGAGAAAGAGAGGTCACAGCACCCTAAAACTTAGTATATGACCATATCAAGAATTACAGAGTGCCACACATACATGTACTTGTTGATAAACTCATTACTACCCATGTATTGGTCAGCCTTTCAATCCTGATCATCATTAACCAAAATTGGAAACTGCAAAGTTAGGGTTACATATCAATTAAGAAGTATCCCTATTCCTGCATGTCAGAATGATTGAATTAGCTTTTTAACAATATTCAACTCTTAAAAAGGGAGTTACAGCCGGGCGTGGTGGCGCACGCCTGTAATCCCAGCACTCGGGGGGCTGAGGCAGGAGGATCGGTGTGAGTTCGAGACCAGCCTCAGCTACAAAAGTGAGCTCAAGGCCAGCCTGAACTGCATACTGAGACCCTGTCTCAAAAAGACAAAAAAAAAAAAAAAAAGGGAGTTGCATATTATTGATTACTTTCTAAATCTTAGCAAAGAGAGATATTTACAGAAACATAAGAGGAATGGTAGTGCACATTGTCTACACTGTTTACTGAGCTATATCTACCAAGTGGAATGAATTTCTGTATCAGTTTCTGCTTACACTCAGAATGGACAATTTCATTTTTGAATGTTAAGATTGGAGATGAGTAGATGTTCTTCATGTTCTGAAAAGTATCTCTCTCTCTCTCCCTTTCCCTCCCTCCTTTCCTCTCCCTCCTCTCTCACTCTGTCTCACTTTCCCTTTCTCTCTCTCTCCCTCTCTCTCTCTCTCTCTCTCTCTCTCTCTCTCTCTGTATAGTCCCTTAATAAGTCAGTTGTACCTTGGTGAGACATAGCAAACCTGCGCCATGGAGATTTCTATGCAGCTGTAGCAGTCATGATAATAGTTTTATAAATATTATGGTGCTATAACTGGCATGCAGACCCCTCCTTACAAGAGTATCTCAGGCTGCTCATATCCACCCTTAGGAATGGATACATTACCCTAGTCATAGGACATGTTTTGAAAAGAACTCTGGCTACTAGGAAAATAGCCAAACATTTTTTAGAGAAGAAATTTTACATAAGCAGATATCTCTTGTCAATAATTCTTAATAATTTCAGAGTCTAATGATAGCACTTTTGAGCTTGTTCCAAAATTTGGTATGTGTTTTCTACTGAAATATTCTGGCCCTGCATTCAACAGTAACACCTTAAGACAGCAATCATTTTAGAGGAACAATAGAATGTTGGAAAGCATTGAAGTAATGTGGAGAAAATATTTCAATCTTTTTGCTGCATATTATGCATGAAATTAAAATTATTGCTAATAATTCACTTGCTTGAATAGTCATAAACTTTAAATATGGTAGGTAGGACTTTGGTTTAACTCTATTTTTAATTAAAAACAATGAAATCAGCTTCAGCATTAAAAATCATTGATAATGTTTTAAATGAAAGATCATGCCAGTAGTTGGAAGGAATTAATTCTAATTTTAGAGTAAATCAGAAATACATATTTTTTTGCAACTAAAACATGTTTCCTAAGAAAAGAAAGAACATTTATATGCAAGTACATGCATTCTCTTCTTATGCAAATCTCAGAAATGCTTTAATTTTCCTGAGCACTTAATTGACATTATATATTGCAGTGAAAATTTCATACAAAATCACGTTTATGTGAAAGTAAAGGTTGCTGTGAAGCACTTCAGATTTGAAAGCCAACGGAAAAAAACATAACAAACAAGTCAGTAAACATTTATGCACAATGTGTGCTACAGCAATGGGGTTGTAATGTGACGGTTCTTAAAGGATACAGTTGTGACAAATGCCAGAAAAGTGACTTCAGGCCTGTTACCCTGATATTCTCCTCATTGTGCATGGCGTTCACAGTGGAGGAAGAAATATTTCCCCTATATCTCTTTTCTCGTGTCTGCCCCATGAAAAGCAAAGCATGTTCTGCTGTCTGCATTCTGTTGCTCACGACTCCTTACAGTGCTCCCCAGACACCTGTGGCCATCAGCGAGCAGGGAAAGGGAGGCAAGTCTCAAAGGTTGAGGGCACTGCCTTGTGTACCACCATGTACTCCTCTCACTGCCACTAAAACTGCTCCACTGGGTGCTTCTTCTTACTCTGAGCCAAAGAAAAGAGTATTTGATAGATTTCAAACTTTGTCCATAAATGATTTTATTATTTGAAGTCACAAAAGCATTATTTAACTAATTTTTAATTCTACGATAATTCTGAATTAGACTAGACTAGACAACTACTATAATCATCATGCTTTGTGAAGAAGTATTAACCTGTAGAATCCCCTCCAGACCCAGCCCAGGTCCTGTGTATGTGTGAAACCTGCTCCATGACTGACAGATGCCCTCCAGACCCAGCTCAGGTCTGGTATATATATGAAACCAACTCTTCATCCATCAAATTCCCTCCAGACCAAGCCCAGACCCATCGTGGATATGAGACCTGCTCTGCACCTACCTGATTCCCTGAAGAACCATACTTTCAGTGAGACCTTCTGCTTTATGCTCCTGAACCTTCCAACCCAGCCAAGGCCTGGCTTGTATGTAGGGTTCAGTCCCATGGGCTGCAGAAGGAAAAATCTGAGCACAGGAGCCAGACACATACTAGGTACATTGGGACAAGTTTAAACTTGGTAGAATCAGACCTAGTAAGCTGAGACACTTTGCTAGACCCAGATCTAGGACAGTATCTTCTCTCTTTTTCTCTTGATCTACAGATTGACAACACATAAGCAAGTGAACAAGTCAGCCTGGAAGGCCCCAGGTACATCAAGGGGAGGTGATCAGACAGAACTCAAGGAAACTAAATTAAATACAAACTCCCAATTTAATATCTGCTTAGCTATACAGATATTATTTTGGCTCTTACCATAAAATACCATCCCATTAGTTACAAAAGTTTGTCAACTGCTAAATATCATTACACATTATTAGTGTTCCTAACTATAGTTCTGTCAACATAAAACTATAATTGCTTAACCATATAATATCTCTTGGGTAAAAATTTTGGGAGGTGCTAAGGGTATAACTGCATCAAAGCTCTACACCAAAGTTTAGAGCATGGTACTATATAAAATGACAAAGAGAAGGAGCAAAATGCAATGTGAGGTCCTACCAGAACAAATACAGGAGACAATAGCGTAGAAGAAATTGGAAATCACACCTGAAGTAAAGAAACACTGCAGGAAAGTATAGAGAAAGTAAAATGAGAAATAACCTTGGAAGTAAAAAAGAAATCTCTGAATTAATAGGATCTGAGGTAAAGAAACAATGCAGAAAGGTATAGAGGAAATCAGATCAGAAGTAATTTCTGAAATAAAAAAGAAAGGATAACTATAAGGAAAGATAAGCAAAAACCAAACAAAGAAACAAACAAACAACAACAACAAAAAAAACACTCAGCCACCTTATCTTCAACAAACATCCTTGCTGGAAAAAAGATAGTCTGTTTAACAAATGGTGCTGGAAAAACTGGCTCTCTACATGCTGAAAACTAAAACCTGGCCTAGTCTATTGCCATGCAGTAAACTAACGTCAAAATAGATTGAAGGTCTAAATATCAAAACTGAAAACCTATATCTCCTGGAAGAGAAAGTAGGAGTCACTTTTGAAGACACGTGGACAGATAAACAGGCAAACTGTTCATCAATAAAAATCAAACAGCACAGGTAATACTTGAATTAACGCCTGAGACCTCCATTTATTGAGAAGTTTTTGCATAACAAAAGAAATTGTCAGCAGTGAAAAGATAACCCACAGATTTGGAAAAAAATTTTAACTAATAAACACTCAAAAAAAAAGGTATTCTCTTTAGAAATTATAAAGGACTAAAAAAAATTAAGGCCCCAAAATTTAAGGACCCAATCCAAAAATGGGCATCCAAGACGAACACATACTTTTCAGAGGAAGAACTACCAGAAGCTATTAAATACATGAAAAAATATGTTCCACATTACTAGCCATCTGGGACAGGCAAATTAAAACAACACTGAGATACCGTCTCACCCCAGAAAGAATGGCTATCATAGAGAAATCAAGCAAAACAATGTTGGAGAGGCTGTGGGGAAAAAAGAACGCTTCTGCATTGTTAGTTGAAATTCAGACTGGAGCAATCATTCTAGAAATCAATTTGGAGACTCCTTAGACAACTAGGACTAGAAATTCCATTCAATTCAGCTATCTTCCTACTGGAAATTTTTCTAAAAGATCTGAAACCATCTTATCAAATGAATATAAGTGTGCCTGTATTCATAGCAGCAAAATTTGTGATAGCTATATCTTGGAAACAATCAAAATGCCCCTTACCTAAAGAATGGATAAAAAGATGTAATATTTTTATACAATGGAGTATTATTTATCTATAAAGACTAATAAACTCAAAACCTTCATATATATGAATGCATCTTAAAAATATACTCATAAGTGAAATAAACCAGACCTACATGGGTAAATATCTTATAGTCTCCTTCATGTAAGAACAGAAGAGGTAAATCTGGACAGGTATAAACAGTTAAATGAAAAGTGAGAACTTAAGGATTAAACAATGAAGAGAGTAAGGATAAAAGTTAGGAAACATGGTAGGGGAAAGCCATACTATTTATAAACACAAGATGGTTAAGACCATGGTCCTAAGAATCTCCATCAGGTTTGAAAACTACCAGTTAATTTGTAGAATTCTCACCCTAACTACAGATGCTGATATCTGTGAACTAAGCAACTACACTGAGGATAGCAATGTGTTATACTAAAATCATGCTTGGAAAACCTATCATTCTTTGCTTCTAAATGCATACTACCTCTAATGTCATATCATTTATTTCTATACTCTCAAGAATGTGTGTTTTGAAAAAAGATGTAGTGAAAAATAACAAGAAACAAGAAAATAATGCCATAGGATTGTCCTTCTATGGTTTTGCATAAGGTTTGATTCCTAAATTTCTGTGTAAAAGTGTGTAATTGTTTTTTTCCCATTCTATAGGTATTTAAAGTTTAGAATACCTATGATTGTTCAAAAATACCTGTTCCATGTTATGTCTCAGGTATTTGGTATTCAGAAAGTGAAGTGAAGCTGAAGTACCTATGTGATAGGGTAATAATATCATTAAACTTCTTTTCTGATGGTTAACAACTTAAGGTTTCAGACCAAAAATTTAGAAAAAAGGGCTATAAGGGTAGCCAATATTTTGGACCTATCTCTTCGGGATTAGTGAAGACTCAAGATATAAGATAAATCATACTGTAACATCCTGTAACTCTTTGGTGTTACAAATTTTCTGATCAAAGAGATTATGGGCTACAAAAAAAGAGATCAACAATGTATACTGTGCCTAAAGAGAGTCACTCAGAGAGAAAACATTCTCTCAGGCTTTCCCAGGAGAAAATTGGTCAAGCAATGGTCACTACTCATCCAGATGGTTCACACTGACAAAGGATCTACAAACCATTATACATGGTTTCAGGGTAAATCCTGAGGGACTCTGACTGACCTTGTCAAATATAAAAGCTACGTTTTTGTTATATAGGTCTTGCTTTATCTTGCTCTTAACCATCCAGCGGAAAAGTCTAATCACGAGGTATAAAAAGTAAATCTATATTAACCTGCTGAGCTGTAAAAGGCTCAAGTCAACAACTTTTGACATGACCAGTTCTGCTGATAACCCACTACTATTATGGACTTCTCAACTATATTGATTTATTTTGATAAATTCATGCACCTATATTATTTGAATTGCAATGGAGCACACATCTCTGACAAAGCAAAACAAAAAAGTAGGATATAAATGAAGGATCATTTTGTAGTGAAAAAATAGTTAGCACAGATATATATCTACTTTCTTTTAGTTCAAGGAGAAGAAAGATTTATACTAGTAGTGTTTAGACAAATATCGTGTGTGCATCTTGCACTCTGAATAACTAGTACAAAGACAATTATATACAATGTATTGATTATTGTAACTGTTCCACTAACCTGTTTTGTAACTGTATCATTGCTATTTCTTTCTCATTAAAGTTAATAAAAAAGTAATATTGAGCGCTGTACTTTTCTTTAATGTTATGTTTTCAAGTAATGCACAAAACACCAGTCACCTGAATACCCTGTCTTTCCCTTATTTATTTATTTTTTTCTTGTCTTTTTGAGACAGGGTCTCACTATGTAGTTCAGGCTGGCCTTGAGCCCATTTTTGTAGCCCAGACTGGTCTCGAACTCGCACCAATCCTCCTGCCTCAGCCTCCCAAGTGCTGGGATTACAGGCATGCGCCACCACGCCTGGCTCCTTTTTATTTATTTATTTTTATGATTTCTTTGTGTATGTGGTACCTGGGATTGAACTCAGGGCATTGGACTTGCAAGGCAAGCATCTATTCCACTGAGATATCTCCCCAGCCCCCTTTACCTTTTAAATACATTGTCTTCTTTACAGATCTGGATAAGATTTTTAAGACCTCAATTTGGATGATTCAGCTCTATATACCTTAATGCCTCTAATTCCTTTATTAATAAGTTTACACATGATATCATTCACATATGTGAAGGACAGGAGAGATCTCATGAGGATGTTTATATAGGTCCCTGTGCTATTAACCAGTACTGCCTGAGGTGATCTATGCAGTACATATAAATTTAAAAATGCATCACCTAAACTGCAGCCTTACTCTGCAGATACAGTGCTAGCAAGGGCCGATCTTCTCATTGCCTCAAAACTATCATGACGTGACCAGTTAAAATCGAATATAAATGAAAGTATTACTTAGAAGAATAGATATTTATGTACATGCGAAATATTCTCATGAACACTTAGCATCATATAAATTAGAGTATATATTTCTTCTTCTGTTTTAATAAATAAACCTTGATAAATTATAGTTAGTCTTTGTGTGTGTACAACACACTTTTTTCAATACAAACATATAAGGTATGATTACTTGCATATTTATAATTTTCAGGTATATGTAATATTTATTGCACATAGATGTGAATTTATATGATATATGAATATACAGAATATATATATATATAACTTAAAACAATGACATGCATGTATACATATAAATATATATGCATGTGTGCAGTTATAGATAAGTAGGTACATAGGTACAATAAAACTGTGGAATACAATGTTTAGTATTTAAAACCTTAAATGTCTCCATGCTATATCTGTCACCTCTCTCTAAATATTAAAGTATGCTTTGTGATTTATTCATATTAATATTGATGATGGTTGGTTTAATTTATTAGTTTTTCTGTATTAAAATATGTTTCAAGCTGGGGAGATAGCTCAGTAGAATCAGTGCTTGCCTAGCAAGTGCAAAGTGCCAAGTTCAATCCCCAGTACTGCAAAAAAAAATATGCTTCTATGAAAATATGATACAATTTAATTATTAATTCTGTCTCAGTTACTCTTCTCTTGATGCTGTGACAAATACCCAACACCCAAAATGAAGAAAGGAAAGGTTTATTTAGCTCACAGTTACTGGAGGTTTCACTCCATACTCCAGGCTCCAAGGCTGAGTGGCACAGGGTAGAGAGCATCCAGTTCATGGAAGAGGAACAGCAAGCAACAATTTCAACAGGCCAATAAAAGTAACCCACCACCAACAGTAACAGAGAGAGAAAGAGAGAGAGAGAGAGAGCATTTTTCAGTCTCTCTTACATTACATTCAGGCTCTTCGCCTCAGGCTATCCACCTCAGGCCACACCAATAATCCCAGAAGTACTCAGACCCATCATCTCATCCTTGGATCACCCATGGTCGTAGTGGATTTTGAGTAATTCTCAAACTCTAGAAGTCCCTGCCCCATGAGTGCATGAAGCTTTGCGGGGGGTGGGGGGGACTAGCCAAAAACCAAAACAGTTTCTTATGTCAAAAATATCAACACTTTTTTTTTTAATTTATTACTGTGAAGATAATGTTGCTGCTCTTTATATGTTGTAAAACTTCTCAGGATAGGTATTCACACTTTGGAAGAGGAATGTCGATTCTTAAAATATGTAACAGGTCCATTCTGATAATTCAGCATACTAAAACGCCTGCTTACGCCAACACAGGGCAGATGGTTCAATTGGGCAATGCTGACCCTGCTTCCAGGGCATGCTGACAGTGTTGGAGACTGGGCATAGTGGTGTACACCTATAATTGTAGTGCTTGGAAGGCTGAAAACAGGAGAATCGCTACACATCCAATCTATGTAGTGAGACCCTGTAAACCATGTACTAAATGGTAAAATAACTATTTTACTTTGCTCGATAATAACAAATGTTTAAATTGATAAATGTAGATTGCATTTCTAATGGTTGTACTTAACATATATTACTGTACTATAACTTCACTGAAACTTGGAGCATGATTTCAGAATTCCTTATTTTTCCAAATGACAGTGCAAGAATGACCTTTCATTGTAAATATCTTTCACCATTTTATTATAGCTCAGTTAGGCATTTTTTTAACTGTTTTACTAATCAAATTTCATCTTCCATGAATGTCCTGTGCCTACCTTGTGGTAGGTCTTCTTAGTCTTCATTCCAAAGAGCATGCTATATATGGTTCAGATACCTTAGAGACTAGCTTATGTGTCCATAGATTTTACTTATATATGTAATAAAGATTGATAAATCAATTATTATTATTTTATAACTTGGTTTTGGCTGTTTTGTCTAGTAAATGTTTACCTCATTCTTAAAATTCTTTCTTTCTTTCTTTCTTTCTTTCTTTCTCTCTTTCTTTCTTTCTTCTTTCTTTTTTGCATTATGGCTAGCTCAGTCTGCCCTGAGAGTGAGGCTGGTGCAGCATGTGGTGCTGCTGTGAGTCCAGTTGCAGTCCCCGTGCTTCCCTACGCTTCCCCAAGCAGGCACTTTAGACCGCTGAATCATCTTGCCAGCCTCTCATTCTTAAATTCTTATATTTTCTGGGGGCTGGGGAGATAGCTCCGAGGCACAAGTGCCTGCTGGGCAAGTGCAAGGTCGTGAGTTTGAACCCTGGTCCCACAAAAAAAAAAAAAAAAAAATTCTTATATTTTCAAATTAGGCACAAAACTCTAGTTACCTTAGTGCAATATAATACAATAAGAAATTGTGCAAGATATGAAGATCCCCCAAAAATATGCATGGAATATTTAAAATAATGTAGTATCTATAAGCAATGGTTTCTGCTATATCATGATATAGGAGTCAACTATTTTATTCATTTTATTTAACTCACAAGACTTCCATTATGTTGTAAACTCTCTACCAAACATGGCAAAAGTAACAATAAATTTGAAGAGAGTTGCAACCAGTATAAATGCACATAGCAACATATATTGTGATTGTTGACATGGAAGGCACTAGGAAGGATTTATAATATGTGCCTTTCTTTTAACTTAGAATTCCATGAGGATCATACATACTAAAGATCTTTTGTTGATGAAAATGGCAATTTTGTTTAAATCAGTATGCAAAATACACCGTACAGCCTTCATCCAGGTTCCTCAAACATTTTTTTAAAAAATAACATCCTCTGATTGAGTATAATTTGAAAGCCCAGAGATTGACTGGTCTGATAAAATGGTGATGAATCTGGAAAGAATGGAACAATTATCAAACAGAAAGCAGCTTCCATATAAATAATGTGTTCCTCTTTATGAACCAGGATGTGACAGCTGGTGTCTCTCACACTCTAGCGAGCTGAGGTCTCTTTTCCTGATTAGGTCACTTCTCTTGAAGATTATAATTCCTCGTGTCACAACAATACAAAAAACAATTATAAGGCAATGATAACAGCAAAGCTTTCTGGGCATTGGAATGAATGTCTTTTATCTCTGAAAGTTGTAAGATTTTACAAATTGTTTCCACTTTACAAATGTGCAAGGACAGGCTACTAGTTTCTATTCAGACTAAAACTCTAACTGATTATACCATCAGACAGTAGAGGAATTTCCTTTCCCCATCTGTTAGGAAAATGCTTTTATCACTATTCTCCCAAAAGATCAAATTTGAACTGTTTTCTCTACAGGGATTAGTAGATAAGACATAGTTGCTTTTTAAGGAAGTCATGCTGGTGCAGTGTGAAGTGTTCAACTTCACTAGTGGATCTTAATAGGTAAGCAGTTCTCCATAAAGCAAAACCCTACTAAAATAACTATGGAATGATCTCAGATACTCAGTTTTGGGTAAACGATGCTAGGCACCTTCTAAGCTACAGGAAAGTCAGCTTTCTAAGCTTTTCTGCAGCTCTTATAACCCAATTGCCTTTTCTCTTAACATTGTAGTTCTTGACACCAACATATCCCTTGTGGTCTGTTCTTCATGTTTATCTGTGGCAAAACAGACTTTCTAGGCTTTCTCTTGATGCCCATGGAATCAAATGCTCAAGGCAGTTCTTTTATAGGAGAGCTGGCAGGCAAGTGAAACACTACAAACTTTGGGATGTTGAGAAATGCTCCAGACATGCCCCTGGGTTACTAGTCTCTGAGTCCCTTCTGGGATGCAAACAAGACACCAAGCTGGTTTTATGACTCTAAGAAGACCAATTCTTCCCCAAGTATACACTAAATAGGCTATCGAGAGGAGGAAAAACAGTGTCTGTTTTCTCTTTTGTGCAGTTTGCATGTCTTGAGATTTGAATTGGGCCGTATTAATTTTCTTAAGCCTCTATAGCTCATTGAAAAAATGCATTTGAATGTTGCTCATCTTTCAAAAGAAAAGGGTATTCCTTTTATTGTTATCTGTAATATAAAATTTTTATTTGAGATAAAATATAGTTTTAGGGCCTTCATGAATTTTTCAGTGTTCTTATTTGTTACCAAACAAATTCTTTTTCTGCATTTTTAATTTTTAAATTTTATGTTAAAGAGAAAATAAAAACAAATTTTCAAAACAAGATAGCAGAGTCACAATGGTTAATACATTGCTTATTGTTATCTTTAAATTAGTTACTCAGAGTACAAGATCTCAACATTTAATTGTCTATAAAATATTAGCACAAATCTTTCTTTTAGATGAACTAAGATAATTGAACCAGAAAAAAATATTTTTATTTTTATTTTTTATTTTTTGAACCAGACAAAATTTAGTATCTTTTTAACCTATGCCTCCAGTGTGTGTAGGTGTACACACACACACACACACACACACACAATTACATACAATCTACATGAATGTAGACCTAATTATAGTGTGCTGTAAAGGCAAATGAAATGTGTAGGTGTGTATTATTAAAATTAGTATGGTTATCATATAGCCCAGGTGTGCACTATGACGCCCAGCCCTCAAATCTTTTTCCATAATATTTTGAAATGATTATAAGCATATGAATGCTTTTAATATTAATATGATTTTGAATATTTCAAGTAACATTTTATTTTTTGCTTCCATGTAGAAATTTCTCTGGTGGTATGTGATATCCTTTACTTTGATATGAAAATCCAGTATCATTTTCAAATAAACTCTAATTATGTATGACGTGGAAAATGAATCCTGTGATCTACAAAGAATCACTCACCTGGGAACTTCACGTGAGCATTCTGTTATTCTCAAAATTATTCAGATTACATAAAATTTGTTTAAGGGTACATCTGAAAATATGCAATAGTTTTGTTATGAAATGCTGTTTTTTTTTGCAATAAAATAAAAACAAAGATAAGGTTGAGGCAGCAAAAACATATTACATATATCTTAGCATTATTATTTTTCATTTTAGGAATTTCAATCTGAGTTATGGTTTAGATAAACTATATTTTTATTTATACATATGAGAAACAAGGTTCCAAAAATACAATGAGTTTATAAAAACCTATACCCAGAACCCCAGTTTTTGGATCTGTCAACCCCAGTCTGCAAGTTTTGGAATTGCTAATCATGCCAGCTGTAATTAACAAGGTAATTAACTATAGAATATTTTCTATTTTCTCTTGCCTTTATTTCTGAACTATAAGCTATGAGCCCACCTGAATACTTCTAAAGTATTATATTTAATCCTAATATTCAACTATTATCTCCATACAGATATACTGAATCTTTTTTCTTAAATTTTTATATTGTCCCCAAAGTGTTACTTCTGTAATTAAGAACAATTTACTCTAAGGGGTAATACTGCTATCTGAACTTTAAGATAAAAATCTGTGTTTTAAATTATCTAGTTACTCAGGCACCATTGCAAATAAAGAAATATGATTCTTTTAGTGTCTCTGGAGTTAAGGAATAAGCAGTATTTCTGTGGCATATTAAAAATACAATATTGATTTCTGACTAAGTAATTTAATCATTAGACACATTGATCAATGCGGTTTTCAGAATGCATTGAATAACTGGTGATCAGTGCTCTGGTAAGGACATTCAGTCGATGTTGGTCAAGACGTGCACAGAAATGACAGGCAGAAAGTACGTCAAGAAATCTGAGAATAGTATAGGATATCAAGGTTATTGTATTAGCATTGGACAAACGAATGAAACGATCAAGGTGAAAAGGGCATAGAAGTGGAATGCTTAAGTATTCCTTCCTTAGCTTATATCTGTTCTAATTGGGACACCATTATATATTTGAGCTTAAAAGAAACTCCATTATATAATACAAATTAATTCATATTTGTTTTTGTAGATTCTGTTGAATGTCATAAAACCATGGTGCTTTTTCTCCTATGTATTTTTGTCTTCCACGTTTAGATCATTATGCATTTTGACCCATTTATCTAAACATATAATGTACTTCAATTGCGTTGGTATTTCATGAGTACTATCCTGACATTAGAGAGCACCAAGACTATATTATGTCTGCACATTGCCTCCGCAAAGTGCAATTCCTGACCCGCAATAGGCACTTAAGAGTATTTGGTAACTAAAGCAACAGAAATACAAGAGATTTAGAAGGTTAAGTTCTTGCTTGAAGACACATACAATCAATGTCTCTAACTTTGCAGTTTATAGTCTCTCTTCTACAACAATGCTTCTTCAGGCTGGCTGCACTACAAACAAATTAAATCAGTCTCTGGATATGGGGCCTTTGCCTGAGTGCTATTAAAAGCTTTCCAAATATTATAACGTATGCCTGTAACTCAGGGACACTGAATATTTTGCTTTCTGTTGTAATATAATGATACAAAATCTTCCAAATGCTAGAACAGAGTTAAGAAAGTTATTAGTTGAGAGGAAAATAAAAGAATCAAAATATCAGTGGGAAAAATATAAAATTTATTTTATAAAAATTATTTTCTCTTGTTATTAATTCATGCTCACAATACATGTAGTTTACAATTATTTTAGGGTGTAGGTACAGGCAAATAACCCACCTTATTGTTTTGAAGTTCTTACCCTTTCTTCCCTTTTCCCTCCATCCTCCTTAAAATCCTCATTCCTCATTTTTCTTCTTGGTGATAGTATTAATCTTATGTTTATGACGTATGTTTGTATTTGGGCTGATTTTTATGTTTTGTCCTTGGAATATGTTCATTAAACTTATTTCTCCTCCTGCCCTTGTCCATATTCTCTTGGATGCCTTTTCACTTTCAAGAGCGATGTCTCCTACTCTCCTTCTCTCCATCCTCTATTGAATTATTCATTTGTACCTTGTCTTAAATAAGAGGTAGAATATGGTACTTAAATGTGTGGATCTGGTCTATTTCCCTCAATGTTACATTTTACAGGAGTAGGAAAAACCAAGATTATATAAAAAATTAGCAACAAGAACAAAGGAGGAAGATTCACATTATCTGACATTAAGTTATACTATAAAGCAACAGTAACAAAAGCAGCATAATACTGATACAAAAACAAGTATGTAGATCAATGAAACAGAACAGAAGATACAGAAAAATTAGCACACATATCCAGGTATTTAATGTTTCAAAACAGGACGAAAGAGATGTATCAGTAGAAAAATTATCTATTAAACAAACGGTGCTAGAAAAGTTGCCATATATATTTCAGATAACTGGATCCATATCTCTAAACTAGCAAAAATCAACAAACAGAAGCACAACAACCATCTTCTTAAAAATTGAGAGTATTTATAATAGAAGGACACAGTTATGCACTCTTGGCTCAAGATGCTCAAGTTAACTTCATGTATATCTGTTAAATGACCAAAGATCATTTAAAGAAGTAGCTCCTCTAAATCTCAATTGCCATATGTTGAAAACATGTTTTACATTCTTCTAAATTACATTGCTAAGTAAAAGAACAATTAAAATTATCAGTTCAGATCTCCATGATTTCCCTGTTTCATTTTTTTTTTTTTTTTTTTTTTTTTGTCTTTTTGAGACAGGGTCTCGTTATGCAGTTGAGGCTGGCCTTGAGCTCACTTTGGTAGCCCAGGCTGGTCTCGAACTCGCACCAATCCTCCTGCCTCAGCCTCCCGAGTGCTGGGATTACAGGCGTGCGCCACCACGCTCGGCCTGCTGTTTCATTTTGTGTACTTTATTAGTCTAGTCTTAGGCCACCAGTTAACTACTCTCTAAAGTGGAGAAAATTACTGCAATTTTAACAGATTTGTTGACAGCTAACAAAAGTATGTGTCCTCAGGACCCAGTGAACTTTGCAGTACATGTAAATACTAGTTAGATCTTATCTTTTTTACTCTTTTAATCTATTAACCCCTTTAAATCAATTAACTTATGTAATTAAATTTTAACTATAATTTCTGATTTTCAGTTGCAATTATTTCGTGCCCCTTTTAGTTGTTCAGTTGTCTTTTACTGTTGAGTTCTGATATTCTTAAACAATAGAAATAAATTAAAAAATCAGACTATTATTGTGTAGAAGGCACTGTAGGAATATTATCAAGTGGAAGGGTAACAGAGAAATTCCTAAACATATATGCCAGCACATTTGCCAGGGGGAGGCTGGAGTAATCACTGAAGTAATCTTTAGTAACATTCTCTTTCTTTACTGTTCTTAGGCTAAAGAAAGTATGTGTTGTTCTCTATTTAGTTAGACCCCTGTTAAAATATTCTACTGTCCATGCTAATAGAGAGTGAGTATCTCCTCAAATATTGGGGCAATTAGTCTATTCTTCTTATTCCAGATTAAGGAAAGCATACTTCCTCTGTTATTGTTCTGTAGTTTCTGTCTAGTTGTGCCTCATGCTCTGATAGGGTGGGCTTCCAGAGTTTGTGATTAATTCATTCTCTAATGCTAACATTGTGAGTGTGAGTGCTGCAGCCACCCAGGGCAGATGGTCTACATGCAGGATGAAGAAGGGAGAGAGGCTTGTCCTCCTCTGCCTCTGCCTCTGCCTCTGCCTCTGCCTCTGCCTCTGCCTCTGCCTCTGCCTCTGCCTCTGCCTCTGCCTCTGCCACAGCCACATCTGTTCTTGCTTTTGCTGTTTTATTGCTTGCACAGCCATGTGCCACGCCCACCTCCCTAAATTGTGCAATAAACCTTTTCCTCCCTTAATTCTGAATGTTGGGTATTTTGTCCCAATAAGAGAAGAGTAAGAGAGACAATAAATGGGACACCACAATGATTTTTTTTTTTGGTGGGGGGGGACTGGGGATTGAACTCAGGTCCTTGCACTTGTCAGGAAAGTGCTTATTCCACCGAGCTGTCTCCCCAGCCTCTTGATTAATTGTTTGTAGTCTTACTTTTCTTTACTAGACATGGCCCCATAGAAAAGAAGGTATGTTTCTGTGATGGTGTACCAAGGACTATGATAGAAAAATGTTTATAAATTTAGGCATTTTTCTGAACAAATCATATTTACATTCACTTGGATGGAACAAAGAGATAGAGAAACTATTTAAGAAAAAGTATATATATATATATATATATATTTTATATATATATATACCTTATATATATATATATTTTCAATATGTAAAGCTAAAAATGATCTTTGCAGATTCTTACTTCCTACAGGATATATTGAAGATATTTATGGAAAAATACTATTTATTTTACTACACATTAGTAAGGAAAGAATGACTACAAGTAAATTTCATCCTAATCCTTTACACTACAAAATTAAGGGATCTAAATTTTGAAGACTACTAGTACATTATAATGAATTAACTTAATAAAAGTAAATGAAAAATCATTTTATATTTTAAAAAGGAATAGTTCAGCATATCGTTCAATATGATTTTTTTAAAAAAAACCTCTACCAGCCAAACTGTGAAGCTTTTAGAATCAGTTATATCTTTCATTTACTCAGAAAGAGGAAATAGGGGCCTTAGGAAAGAGCTCAGTAGAATAAGTGCTTGCCTGGCAAGTGCAAGGTGCTTAGTTCAAATCCCCATACCGCAGAAAGAAAGAAAGAAAGAAAGAAAGAAAGAAGGAAGGAAGGAAGGAAGGAAGGAAGGAACGAAGGAAATAAAAAGGGAGAGAGAGAGAAATGATGAGAAAATATTCGCGTATTTCTTGCTGTAAGCATTATTCTACCTTACCTGCAGGAATAGGAGATGGGGGCTGTCATCTGTAGCATTGGAATTTACATAGTGAAAACATAACGAACTGCTCAGTAACTAGCTTTAGATATTTTCAACTGCCCAAACTCCTATATTTATGAAATATTTCTTAAACAGAGGCTAGTAGTACATTATGCTAGAGCAACTGACTTTGCTGCAAAAGCCATTCACACATGAAGCCTTCGAAGCTTCAGCCAGGACTCAACAACTTCGGTTTCACCATGTCCATTTTGACAGAAAAGGTAAAGTATATTTTCATAACAGCCCAAGGATATCTAGGAAATGACCTAAGTAACCCTAAAGTTGAGGTGGTAAATTTGTGCTATAAAAATAGTGTACATTGGACAGACTATATTTTTCCTGATGCTATATTAAGGAGTCTTCTATATCTCTGTTACAGTGCTTGGTAGTTTGTACTGGAATTGATGTGTGATTGTGCTTGTTTAAAGTTACGTGACGTTAAGTTTATTGTAAATCTAGACAAACTCACATGATTTTCCGTATCTCAAATGTCTCATCATAAAATGAGTGAAAGAAAATCAACGCAATTTGTACTGCTGGGGTGGGTAAAATACCTCAGCGAATTAAAGCACCTGTTTAGGAAGACGCAACAGCTGAAGTTGCATCCAGGGAGGGCTGTTCCAGCCCTGCCTCCCGGGGTGCGCTGAGAAGGCCTTGGAGACTGGTCATCGTAGCATGCGCCTGTAATCCCAATGCTTGGAAGATTGAACACAGACTTATCTTTAATATTCCAAACTACAAAGTGAAACCCTGCAGAGCTTGTACTAAAATTTAAAAATAACAACGAAATTCTATTATATTATTAGAGACAAAATGGAACAGAACCTGAACCTTAACAAATATTTTTTTGACTATTACTGAGTACACAAAACAAAGGTCATCAGTGATTCACCTGGTGATTCATCAGGAATCACCAAAGATTTACTATTTTGAAGTATGTGGATGGCCAATGTGATAGCAGTAAGTTTCAAGTTTAAAATGCATTTCTTAATCCCCAAATAATAATTGATGCATCTGCTGGTTATAATAAAACTTCTATTACGCAGGGATAGGGATCCCTATGCACCACAGGCCGATCGGGTCCTGCCTTTGTGAGCACTGAGCCTGCAACCGAGCTGGGTGTTGTGGTGCGCACCTGCAATCCCAGCTCTGGGGAGGATGAAAACAAAAGGAGCATCGAGTCTGAGCTGCATAGTGAGACCCCATAGATGCTATACCAAATACATTAACAAAAAGAAAATTAAAAAAAAAAAAAAAAAAAAAAACTTCTAGCACTAAATTTGTATGGAAAAGAGCATTTGTTTCACCTTTGGAATCATACTGACTCCAATAACTATTTCACAAACTTCTCTGTTCAAAGTTTTCTGAAAGAAATTGTTACTCCTTGTACCATTTTTCCCCTTTCCAGCATCCTTATTTCAAGCAGCAAAAGACAATTTATCCAGAATCATTCTAGCATGTCACAGTTCTACTTAATGTCATGGTGAATAAAGTGACAGCACACAAATCCCAGCACTTTTTTTTTCATCAAAGTTTCGGTCTGCAGTTCAAATGAAACTTCAGCATTTTCCTTAATGTCCAAAGTAATTTGGCAAACAGAATTTGAAGAACAGAACATTTCTGCTTCTAAGAAGCAAGGCCCATATGCTCCATAAATATTATTTAGCATCTCCATGGTGCATTCTCTGTGTAGTCTGCTTTATAATCATTGCTATGGCCATTAGCATAAAAAACTCTTCCCAGTCTTTTTTCTCCCACACTTTGACTTTGAAATTTTATCTTTATTCATAGTTCAAGAACTTTGCAAACAAATGTGTGGCTGTGCAGCATACTTTCTGAAGCTTGCATCCTGATGCCAGTATGCAATTTGTAGCATAGAACTGAAGTTAAGCATTCATATGGCCAAAGACAAGGTCACAAAGAACATTATATCAAGAGACTAGATTAGAAGTACTTCATGAGGACATCAAGTGTAATATTATTTCTTTTACTCTAGAAAATAAAAGTTTAAGGCAGATCACAAAACAAGTGTATTTGTTCTTTTTGTGTATGTGTGCATGCTTGTATAGCATATGCATGCACAAATCCATCCATAAAATAAGTAATATTGCTATTAGATACATTTTCATATACTACAGATATATGCACATAAAAACATAATTTCCTTAAACATTGTATGTATATATGGTATGCTTCTTTTGTATTTTTATATAGATCATATATTTTATATGAAACTTAAATACATTTCCTCGGAAATGGCAAAATAAAGACATGGATACAGCTAGCAAGAAGAAATGCGTATGTAGAGTTCTCTGTATTTGGTTATTATGGGACCGATGCTTACTGGGTGGTGGGGTAAATAGGGAACACTTGGCCCTGTTAACCAAACACAACCAGTTGCCTACTAAATGTTTTGTGTGTTTCTGAGACTTGAAGGAAATTTTCTTATGAATTATCAGAAAGATGAGTAGCGAATGAGCAGAAGAAAATGTTTTTATCACATTTTATCCATTAAGATGGCAAAATAGTTAACTAGTATTGTGTTGGCTTATTTTTCTAATACTAGTTTATTAGATTAAATATAAAGAATCAATCAATTCTTCCTACGTAGGATATTATGACTGTAGAGTATGATTATCACACTTAGAAGCTGTATATTTCTTAAATAAAGGTGTTCTCAAGTGATATCATTGACACATTACCTAGAATGTGGGCAAGAATCCAACTTTAGTAAAAGAATCCACAATTTTAAAAGTCAGGTGGTTTTACTGTTATGTTCCCAGGTATACAGTGTCATTAAGAAACATTCTTGATTTCAGTGAGATTCACAGAAAGGAAAAATGAGGAAACAACAATCAATTCTGTTATTAAAAGTCAAATTTTATTGCAACAAAAGTGACAATCCAGCTGTTCATATTCCTTTCAATTTGTGCTTAACATCAACAGTTGCAAAGAAAAACAAAGCTGACCACCAGATACAGCCAGATATCAGTTATTAGGACAAAAATTAACTGAAAACCATACAAGGATTTAATAAAAGAAGCATCTGTGAAAACATTGATACACAAATTTGATATAAAAACTTCAAACTAGAACAATACAAACGTCCCTCAGCAGCATGGGGGGGTATATGTAATGCAGCATTTTCATTTAAGGAATACAGCAATAAAATTTCTCAAATTATTTTGGGTTGATGCTGTGTGCTTTTCATAAATTTTATCAAGCCATGCATTTATTATCTGCATATGTTCCTATAATTTAATAAATTCTCTTCAACATTCAGAATTTGTATATAGAGCAACTCCTAATAAGTTTCTTAATGAAGCCAAGGGAAATAAA
Source organism: Myocastor coypus (assembly GCA_004027025.1). Taxonomy (NCBI): domain Eukaryota; kingdom Metazoa; phylum Chordata; class Mammalia; order Rodentia; family Myocastoridae; genus Myocastor; species Myocastor coypus. The sequence goes on from PVJA010000997.1 coordinate 60,028, forward strand.
ATGAAACATAAAGAGCAAAACCTCTGAGGTGAGCGTCTTTGCTGAGTGACGATTGCTACAGTAACTATGGGGCTGTCCTCAATAACCAAACAACCTTTTTCAAACTGTCTGGCAGTTATCTTTTTCCATCTTTGTTGGTTTTGGGTTGCATGTGAACATCTGTTAGAAAAACAAACACTGTAGGCAAATCATATTGTTAGTTCTGTGTACTTTGTAAAGGGTTAATTCCAAAAGACGATGGCTCTTTCTTGTACTTCGTGCTACACACTTGCTCTCTCTCTCACTCCTGATCCAACCTCCTGTGCTATGCACTCATCCCTCAACCCACCCTAAAAGAGAGATCTCTCTTCTGACATTACTGGAAACCCTGCCCAGTTTACCTGTCAAGATTTGGGAAGCCATGGGTCCTAAAACCAGTCATAAAAATCTCTCTTGAGAATTTGAAAATATAAGATAACAAATCACTTGTTTTTCTTTGGTTGAGCATAGAAAATAGTATATTTTTGAACTAAAATACCATTTTCTACAAAAGGAACAGTGGATCATAAAGGCCAATAATAACTGCATATAATAAAAAATAAAACAGTGAGAAATAAAGATAAAACACCATGCAACACCGAGAGCTGAAGCAAAATAGCTCCCTTGTTTTGTAGCTTGCACTTTTGTCTTCTGTGTAAAGTCAAACTGCATTTCCTTTCTGATAACAATAGGTGTTCCTTGGCACATAACTCAGTTATTTTGTGCTTTTGTCACAAGCAAAATCAAAGAACAAATCTCATAGCTACCTCTCTATTAGCCAACTATTCTGAAGGTGATAGTCTTTGTGCACAGATTTGTTTTTAAAGTTTTCACTTCATTGAATTTAAATAAAATCATTTCTGAATTTCCAACCTCTCTCTGATTAATCACACAATAAAAGTTTTTTTTTTTTTAACTAGAAGGTGATTCTCTTGAAAACAAAACTTATATTATTCAGTCTTGTGTCTCCAGCATTTAGTTTAGCCTGACATTAGGAAAACTTTTAATAAATGTTGATTGGATATATGATCCCAACATACAGACTCTGCTTGAGAGGGAGGAGCCAGGGGACTCTTTGCAGGCACCATGATGACATGGCTACCACAGGGTTGGATTCTGAGGAAGTGCTTCAGGACATGGTGATGTGTTGAGGTTAATCTCTGATCAAGAATGGAATGAAAGTTGCCTTGATGATTTTTCTTCTTCCATGTATTGGTTCTTTTGCATTACTCAAAAATATCTTTTAGGGCCAGCGAGATGGCTGTTGTCTAAAGTGCTTGCTTGGGTAAGCTTAGGCAACCACAGGGACAGTGCTTCGATGTCTAGCACCACATGCCATGCCAGCGCCACCCCCAGGGCAGGCTGAGCAGGCCATAATGTAATGTAATATATATATATATATATATATATATATATATATGTATATATATAACATTAATATATATATATATATGTATATATATAATCTTTAAATGATTTCTTTGTTGTACAAATATTGTCCAACTGTCTTCTTACCTGCATAGAATCAGAGAACAAAATACTCTCTGTCTGTTATGAGAGGCTATTTGGAAGCTCATGCCTGACAAGCCAATTCCCTTTCGTCCTTTTGTTTATGATCCAGAACGCCTGAGTAGCGGGCTCATGTTTGGTTGAGGCGATGCAGCAGACTGAGCTGTGCACAGCAGCCACATGCTTCTGCTGGATCTGCAGACAAGAACACGTGATCATGAAATACAATTGGCACAGCTTTGAAATGAGTAATGCTGTGTAAGTTATCAGACATTCTTTGAGACTGGGAACACTGGACACCGGAAAAAGTATAAGATAAGGCATAATTTCAATTTAAATCTTCAAATTATATCAGAAGTTGGTTTACTTGAAATTGATAATAATAAGTTATCCTACTTTCATTCACTTGCCATAGTTTACTTTAAAACCGTTGCTTCTTAGATTTGAAATCAACAGAAGTTAATGCTTCAATATTTTTCTCTTTTAATTTTTTTTATATTTTTGATCAATTTTGCATGTTCATATCTCATAATCTGAATAAAGACAATATAACAATGAATGCTACATTCCTATTAATTTGTTTAATAAAATTCTGTGTCATTTGAAATACTTTTTGTAATTAGGAAAAATGGTAAAAAAATGAGAGAATATATTCATTTAATCTACTGGGAAGTAAGATAATGAAATAAGCTGAGGCTCTACATTGTGAGAGCCAAAAATACACTGATGCATCCCAAAGTTTTCTGGAGTTAATCTAATGACTTTATTAAAAATGATGATCCACCTAGTGAACATTTTTCTTCTTAAAGTAGGCTATACATTTTATTTAAGGTATCTATATGTGATGTCCTCTAAGTAGCTTGAATTTTTCGAGCTTTCTTTAGAAAGTGTAAAGGCACAGTTAGGTTACTGGCTAAAGAGGCAGAATTAAGGGGGAAAGGGTAAAGATCTTGTATTCAATGTGAGCTCCCTCTTCCTGTGTATGAAATAAAATTTTAATTAATTTTAGGATTTCATTAGCGCCATTTCTTTTTCTTTTTCTTTTTTTTTTTTTTTTTTTTTTTTTTTTTTTTTTTTTTTTTTTTTTTTTTTTTTTTTTTTTTTTTTTTTTTTTTTTTTTTTTTGTCTTTTTGAGACAGGTTCTCACTATGCAGTTCAGGCTGGCCTTGAGCTCACTTTTGTAGCCCAGGCTGGTCTCGAACTCGCACTGATCCTCCTGCCTCAGCCTCCCAAGTGCTGGGATTACAGGCGTGCGCCACCACGCCCGGCTATTAGTGCCATTTTTAAGGTCTGAATAATTCCTTAAACTCTCTTCAGTTTCTCTTATTTGTTCCCACAGGGTTATTAACTAGTTGACATCAACTTTGCTGGTCAAAGAAAAATCTATTGGCCAGGTTATAGAGGAATCTCGTGTCTTATTGCAAGCATTTTATTAAACTCACATATTATTTTAAACTGATCGCTACCCCAAAATCTGTAGGAAACATAAAGTCTTTGGGATTTATAAGACCCATAAAAGCAAGGACCCAGAGAAGGGACAACAGGAATGGAACACATGCTGGGATCTCCACCGGCTGCGCTCACCTTTGAGGTACTTGTGGCACATATGACACAAGTAATACTGACATCAATGCTGTAGAACTCCTAGGGCCATTTTTTGCCTCATGCTTTCTAGATTTTCCAAAAGAATTTTTGTCCATATTACCCCTAAAATTACGTCTATTCCTCCTCAAAAGAACCATGCATACAGTAGAGAGATGTTGTCTTTTACTACTGCTATTATTTTTGCACTTGGTGTTTTTGCTGCAGTTCGGTGCAAGAAATATTTTCTATTAGATTATGTTTAGAAGTTTAGATGTTACCAGTGTACATGATCTGGTTGGTCAGTAAGAAGAAATATTTTATGTCAAACCTGTATAGAAAAATTCAGAATCTAAAATGATGAAGAAAAAAATATTACACATGACATTGTTTAAGAAACACAAGAAATGTGTGTTGGGTTCAAGCTGATTTGTACTTTTTGCAATATAGTGTATGGAATTTATAACAGGATTTTGTCACTGCAACTAAATACTGCAGTCGAAAAACACAATCAAAGAGCAATAGATTTATTTTGGCTCACAGTTTTAAAGGATTTAGTTCATGGTCACCTGGTTTAATTTCTTGGGTCAGGGCTAGGAAGAGATAGCAGTACAGCTGAGAGTGGCCAGGAAAGTTATTCATCTCCTGAGAACAAGAAAGCAGAGGGAGAAACAGCTAGAAAGAAAGGGGGCCAAGGGCACATACAGCATAGCCTCAGAAGGAATTCTACATAGTTCCTTTTTCAGCTCTTCTCAACTGCTTGCTTCCATTATCTCCCCAAAATACTATCAAATGATGATGCAAATAGATCTTTCAGCAGTGAATAATTTCCAAACACTTGGGACCAAAGATATAGCTCAGCAGCACAAGTGTTTGCCTAGCAAGGACAAGGTCCTAAGTTTGACCAAAAAAAAGCAAAAAGCTCATTAATAACCACACCCTTAACATATGGGTTTTGAAGACATTTATGAATCAAATCACAGCAGCTATATATATATATATATATATATATATATAGATAGATAGATAGATAGATAGATAGATAGATACATGAATATATTTGGTACAGGGTTTCACTATGCAGCTCAGACTCATAGTGATCTTCCTATTTTCAGCCTCTCCAGCACTGGGATTTCAGGCTTGTACCACATCTCCCAGTCTTGGGGGCTGGCTCATTGTGCCAGGGAGCATGGCTGGCATAGCATGTGATACCCTGGAATGAATCCTGGTCCATGCACTTGCCAAGGCAGGTGCTTAGTCCATTGAGTTGTCTCACTGACACTACTTTTACAGTTTGTTTATTTATTTATTTATTTATTTATTTATTTATTTATTTATTTATTTATTTATACAGGGTCTTGCTATGCAGTTCAGGCTGGCCTTGAGCTCACTTTTGTAGCCCAGGTTGGACTCAAACTTACGCCAATCCTCCTGCCTCAGCCTCCCAAGTGCTGGGATTACAGGTGTGTGCCATCATGCCCCAACTATGGTTTATTTTTTAATGGAGTGTGTAATAGATTATTTTTTGGGAATAAAATGTTTAATGATTTTTGTGGCAAAATAAATTTAGATTTTGATAACATTTTATTTATGAAATGGGTCCAGAAAATGCTTGACATTTCCATATCCTGACTTAAGCAGTGCTATTATATCTTAACTGTATGGTAGCAAATAAACTGAAAGTGCTCGATCTCCCTAACATATACTAAGTGTTCAACAAATGCTTCCTTGTATTTTCCTGATAATTAGAAATGCTGATCTATAGTGTCTGATATATAGTGTCAGATTTATATAGAAGAAATATCTATGGTAATATTAGATAATAAAAGGGATCAATCATTACATTAAAGATATATTCTTTTTTCATATAATAACCATTTTTCACTTGATCTTTACCATATTTTTGTTATACGCAACACTCTTATACCCACCTTTCAGAAGAAAGAACAAACAATATTAAAAAACTGGTGTAAAAGTAGACACTATTACTGACAGAAAGAAATTTGATTTTGGCAATTTGACTCTGTCTCAGTTACTCTTCTGTCATTGCTGGGACAAATACCTGACACCCAAATGAAGGAAGGAAAGGCTTGTTTTTGCTCAGTTACTGGAGGTTTCAGTCCATCTTCGGCTGGCTCCAAAGCTGAATGGCACAGGACAGAGAGCATCCAGTTCATGGCAGTGGAACAGCAACAATAGTAACAGAGGAGAGTCTGTCTCTCTGATATTACATTAAGGCTCTCTGCCTCAGACCATCCACCTCAGACCACATTCATAATCCTAGCAGTACTCAGGCCCATAATTCAATCCTTGGATCACCCATAATCCCAGTGGATCATGACTTAATCTCAAACTCTAGAAGTCCCTGATGCATGACTGCATGAGACTCTGAGGGGGACAACTAGACACAAACCATAACGCTCTGTACCCTGTGTTAAGGTAAATGTATCACATCTAGAGTTAAAATAATCTGTTTCTAAAACATGTATCTTTTATAAAAGACAGGAATCCAGGAGAGGAAGGAAAAACAAGGGGATAAAAAAAGAATTAAGGTGTGCTATACACATTCCCCAATTCCCCAAGATCAACACAACTCGTAGGGAGTGCAAAATTGCGCTAATAATATAATTTAAAAATATACAATTAAATTTTATTTTTAAAAAATTCTCTAAGCGTAAAAATTGAAATAGAGGTAACACTTCAGGCCGCTAAAATTTCCATCTTTAAACTCTCACTGTATATTTCATAAATACAACTTGAAAATCATAAAATTCCATTTATAACTTTTTACAGTTATGTATACTTGCCATATACTATTATACATTTTTTTTTGCTGTAAACATAATATTTATGTGACTACTTTCTCTTCTACATATTCTAATCAAATTTTTATTCCTGGGCCTGGTGGGATGGCCCAGTGGTCTAAAGCCCCTGCTTGGGAAAGCTTGGGCGGCTTCAGGGACCGCGGTTCAAACCCCAGCACCACATGCTGTGCCAGCCCTGCCCTCGGGGTGAGTTGAGCCAGCCATAAAAATGAGTGAATAAATAAACAAAGGTTCTGAAACAAGAAAAAAAAAATTATTCCTGTGCTATATCATTTCATTCTACTTCAGCTTGAATAACATCCTATAAAATTTCTTGCTGTTTAATTCTGCTACTATGAAATGCACTCAGTTTTTGCTTAATATATCTGTTATTATAGAGATGATTATGTCCCAAAATTTTCACATGGGGAAGCCCTAACCCTTGGTAGCTTAGTCTGTGAATTTATTTGGAAATAGGATCATTGCACTATAGCTAATTCTGATGAGGTCCTGTAAGAATAAGATCTTTGAAACTGATGCCTTTTGGCAATCTTCCACTCATCTCTGTAGATGACTGTTGGATGACTACCTAACCCATGCATATCTTAGGTTAAATCTCTTCCTCATGTGAATACTGACTGATATAGATTTCTGCAGATTTTTCATACATTTTAAAAGACATGCGTCAAGTCTATTGATTTAAATTTCATTATCTGATATATTAAAGGTCAATAATTTCATAGCAATGCTGAAAGTGAACAAAGTGAAACAGTTTAAATCACACATGAGTGACAAAGACTGAAATGCACATTAGTTTTCAAATATACGTGTCATGATGCAAATTAATTATGTAAGATGATATATGTTTGCAAAAAAGGCATAATTCTGTAAGGATTGAAAATTCTCTTTGGGAATGACTTGTAAATACATCTAAATATTATTAAACTGAAGTACAAAAATGCAGAACAATGCTTTTCTGAATATAGAAAGATGTAACAGTTTTCCAGAAAGGAATGATACCATAGATACTCCAATTTGATTGCCTCTCTTGGCAAGCATCAGACAACTTTATGTATCAACATAGCGTAGATTTATACTATTCTTTTGAAAATTTTATAAAACTTAATTTCTGGCCAATCCCCAGGCACACTCTGCTAGCCCCCAAGACCAGGTACAATGGCACATGCCTGTAATCCCAATGCTGGGGATGCTGGAAGCAAGAGTATCACTACAAGTCCAAGATATGCAGTGAGACCCTGTACCAAATAATTAGAAAGAATACTTGATTTCATTAGTGCATCCTCAGTTATCTACCTATTACCTCTTCATCAATATTAAGAATTCTTGCAAATTTTACTGATATAGTTACTTTGAAAATTAGATGTTATTATGCCTAAATGTGTGGTTATTTGTGCATATGTTTCATGAAGAAATTTTTGCATAAAATTACTTCTTGTTAAAGACTTTTAAGCATATAGTTGGACATGAGAAATATTGGCAAACTTCCTTTAAAAAACTGTGGCAGTTTAAATCCAAACAATGTTTATTTAACAATAAACATTTAGATAATATTAGAAAAAAATAGTGGTGGCTTTGAAGGCTATAACAATCTCTCATTTTATGTGCTTTTCTTTTTCCAATATGATAGAGATTATAAACTATTATGTTACTATAATATGTTTTTTGCACTATTCCTAACTTGAACTACTTTAAACTTTAATGTTAATGTTTTTTGCTCTACCAGTAACTTATAATCTCTTTCCGTTGTGCTATTTGTTTTCCTGTTGGTGTATTTTGGATTCATTAGACCCACAATTGACTAACTTTGTCAAAGCTTCAACATTATTCAGAATTTCAGTCTTTTCATTTCTAAATTTTAATCATTAGCATATCAATATTATAACTGCAGAGTATGCTTAATAATATTACTTTTTTAACTTTAATACTGAGTATATTAAAGTTATTAACTCATCATACAATTAAGTAGTATTAAAAGACATTTAGATCAATAACAAATTGGCATGCAACTGTACACCACTTAGTTTATTAGATAGATAGATAAATAGATAGATAGATAGATAGATAGATAGATAGATAGATAGATAGATAGCTTAGGTTAAGAGAGGAAGACACCTTTTAGGTTTGTGTAACTGTAGTCTATGATGTTCGAACAACGAGAAAGTTTTCCAGTATTACACTTTTTACAATATATCCCTGTCATTAAAGCATGATTATATTTAATATATTAATATAGTGCTAAATATTTATTTTTTTAACTTTTTTTCACTTATAGGCCTGAAATAAATTTAAAATTTTCATGCACAAATTGCTAAAGATTTATACATTCATAAATAAAGGATTTCTGATTTTATATTATAACTTTGTAAGATCTTTATTACAATTTGAAAACATATTACAATATCTTTTTTTATTTCAACACTTCAATATTCTTTTTCCTGCTCAGGCCACCATGAAAAGCAGCACTGGAGCAACATGTGGTGCCAGGGATCAAACTGCAGTCCACTGAACCTGCCTAAACTTCCCTAGGCAGGCACTTTAGGCAGCTGAGCTACCTCACCTGCCCCATAACGTTTCAAATTCATTAAGGTATGAAAACCTAAAAAAAAAAAACAAACCCAGAAGCATAATGTGGATAAAAGGGCTCTTTAGATTGAGTTTGGTTAAAGGAAAAAGGGAGAAAAAAAATAAAAAATAAAAACAGGACTCACAGAGTAGGGTGAACCACAGTGAAAAGATACAAGAGCAAGTGCTCACTGGCTACTGTGCCTTTTGTATTCTCCCACCCTGGACCACGAGGCCATTCTGTTAAAACCCTGTCTGACTTCTCATGACAGTCCCTTGTGCAGGGCTTTGGGAGTGATTCTGCATGTGTGCCCTGGAATTTTGTCAGCTTTGTCATGCCCTAATCTCCTGTCTCAATCCCTAGTAGAATGTTTCTCTCCTTTAGATTGTTGTTATCATCATCAGCATTATTACTGCTGTACTAGGATTGAACCTAGGGCCTAGTCAACATTACACAAGTGGTCTACCACTGAATTACACCCCAAGTAATTGTTTAATTCTCTCTCTTTTTTTTCCTGTTGTTGTTTTCTTTTTCTTTTTTTTTTGTAATGGGGATCAAATTCTGGACTTTGTACTAGTTCTGTTTTTATTTAACCATTTGATGATGGAGAATTCACTGCTTCACATGTTGTATATATGAATATGTATGTGTATATAGTAAAGTTAGTTATTTAATAGTGTATTTTTGAATCATACTCAATTTTTCAAAGTCTGGATTCTCAGATTCACATTGTGCTTTCATTCTTTCTTGGTTCTGCATATATTTGTAATAAGTATTTATTCTAACTTCAAAGGCATGTGACAACATCTCACATAACTACTAATTTATTTTTATTTTATAATTTTACTTTTAAAAGCATTTCTGGATTTCTCTAAAAATTTTTAAACACTGTGCTCCCAATTCTAAGAATACATTTAAATTTTTCTTCAAAGTTGTATTATATTAATCAATTTCATTTCCTGTTATAAGAAAATGTGGTATTTCTTTTTGTCATTCTTATATTTATATAACTCATAAGTTTTAATAGCTTTTTGCATATCGTAGTTATTTCCTTTACAATTCCTTTCAAATATTTCACTATTATTGTTTATCTGCAAAATGATTTTATACTTATTTATAAAATCATAACTGAGTCTTCTAACATTTTTAAATATATACTTAAGTCTCTTACCTGTTCAGTGTTCAATTTGGCTTTTATTTATGTATAACAGAGATAAAAATATGCCTTTGTTTGCAATTAAGAGAGCATTTAAGCAGAGATATTTGAGTTAACCAAATTTCGTGCCAGCATCAAACCTATGATCATATGTTACTCTCTTTCATATATTAATTAGATATATTGCATTAGTGGACTGTATGCTGACATCACTTTACATTTATTAAAATAATGCCTTCTTTTCAGTGGTAGATATTGATACAGCTCTTGTTTTTTAATTATACGGCTGATGATTCATGAAGTATTGCATCTTTTTAATTTTTAAGGCATTCAGGGGATTATTAATTATTGTTACCTTGCTTTTGGAGTAAGGGCTGTTCTCCAGGCATCCATTCTTTCCAGTTTCTTTAGGGCTCTGTGTGTATCTCCTTTGCTATCTTCCATTAGGAATTTTTTGAAAAGCTGTATTGTGACTGTTTCAGCCTTTGTTCAATGTAGCATTTTCTTGGGTGACCGGAAAAAATAAGGCAATGAACCAGAGGCCACAAAATGTGTCAATTGAGATAAGTTGTCACAGGATATGCTGCTAAAAATGTGACAAATTCTTTGCCCACATTTGCCCTCTTGGTTGAGTAGTTTTGTCTTTGTTTCAGACCAAGTACTAAGGCTAGAAGTGATACATTTTGTACAGACCTTTGGGTGTATAATCTTTATGTCAGTCTACTGTCAATCCTTGTAAAAAGAGTTATGTATGAATTTTTCCAGTTTATTTGCATTGACTAACCATATATATATATATATATATATATATATATATATATATATGTGTGTGTGTGTGTGTGTGTGTGTGTGCTTGTGTGTATGTGTGTGCATATGTGTATATGTATAAATGTATATATATGTGAAGTTAGTTGCACAAAAACACGTACAATCAATATCTTATATCTAACAAAGACCCTAAAAAACACTTTAGGGAAATTTGTAATTTATCTACAGGAGAGTGAATCCAGACACATATCCCTTTTCCTGTATTAAAATAAAATCGACATTGTCTAGGGGAATATCTTGGCGGTCTCAGTATTTCCATGGCAAGCACAAAGACCTGGGTTTAATCCTCACTACTGCATGCTGGGTCGACCCCAGAACCTTGGACATGCTGTCACACACCTTTCATCCCACTGCTAGGGAGGCTAAGACAGGAGGAAAACTATGAATCTGATCTGTGTAGTAAGATCCTGTATTAAATATATAAATAAATAAAAGACTTTTTAAAATCATAAAATCAACATGAATCGAAGTTATAGACATTAAAACAGAAAAACTCATTGGCTGGAAAATCAAATAGTTAGTTCTGAAGAGCACCATCTGTGTAAGAAATAATACCAAGAACTAACAAATGGGATCAGTATAGACAGTGCAAATAAAGGTTGAAGACCACTTCCAGCCACTCATCTGAACCTGGGGAACCAGTTAATGGCAACATCCTCCTCACCTTTTATCTAGAGGCAGAAATAAGAAAAAGAGTCACCCTGAAAAATTCCCAATGAATGTGTAATAACAAGTGGGCAATCTGTAAGAAGAAATTGGGGCTTCTGGGTTGTTTGTTTCCAGGGACTCTGAAAACAAAAAGACATAATTCTGCAGAACATTTCATCATTGTATCATGTTAGATGGAATACAGGATAGAAAGAAAAGAGCCACAGTAGCTTCATGAGAACCAGAGCAGATCCCGTCAAGACCTACCAATAAGGGAAAGGTATACCCTAAAACTAATGAAACAAGCAAAATAATATGTTAAATATTTTAGTTGTGTTCAGCAAAACTAATTTTGGACTTAGAATTATCTGATTTTATTTCATAGCTTCTTTATAGTACTATTCCTTTGAGTGGTTATAATGATCATACATTTCAAAATATTGTAGCAAATTCAAATGCTGAACATTAGAGAAACAAAGTCTTTATGAATTTAAACAAGAGTCCAGGAGAAATAAAAGAACTTCATGAATAGCTCAAATGTGTAAATAAGAAAAGCTCTGTTTGTGGAATTTGGGTCATTTTTGCATCTCAAAAGAAGTTACCAACACAGTGAAACGACAACCCACAAATTTCGGAAAGATTTTAACTAATAAGTATTCAGACAAAGGTCTTTTATCTAGAATTTATAAAAAAATAAAAACCATTACGGTCCCAAAATTCAAAGGCCCAATCCAGAAATGGGGATCTGAGATATACACACTTCTCACAGAAAGAACTTCAGCAAGCCTACAAATACATGAAGAAATGCTCCCCTTCACTAGCCATTGGTGAAATGTAAACTAAAACAACACTGAGATACCATCTTACCCCAAAAAGAATGCTTTCATAAAGAAATCAACCAATAACAAATGTTGGAGAGGATGTGGGAAAAAGCCATTCTCCACTGCTGGTGGGAATTCAGACTGGTGCAACCATTATGGAAAGCAGCGTGGAGACTCCTTAGAAAACTGGGACTTGAAATCCCATTCAATCCAGCTATCCTCCTACTGGGAATTTTCTCAGAACTGAAAACATCATACGATAGTGATATATGTGCACCTATGTTTATAGCAGCCCAATTTGTAATAGCCAAATCTTGGAAATAACAAAAATGTCATCATCTGAAGAATGATTGAAGAAGATGTGGTATTTTTAAACAATGGAATATTACTCAGCTATAAAGAATGATAAAATAGAAGAGTTATATATATATATAACTCATATATATATATATATATATATATATATATATATATATATATATATATATGATGAGTCCTAGGAACCCCCAAAATGTTTTTGATGCTGAAGATAGCAATGGGTAGCAGTAAAAAATATGCTTGGAATGTCTGTCATTCTGGTCTATTAGATGTGTGCTAATTCTAATGTAATTTCAGTTACTGCTATACTGTCTCTGAATTAAATGGTGGGTTTACAAAAAACAAAAAAGGGTATTAAGTAAGAATAAGAGACTAAGAAAAGTGCCATAGGATTGACCAACTGCAATTTTGTATGTACTTAGATTTCTAAATCTGTAAAAATGTGTAACTGCTTTTATCACATTCTGTAGAGATTTATTAGATTATCAACGATTGATAGAAAATACCAATTCCAAGTCTAAGATGCTTGATACTCAGGATGACAGTGATGTTATGCTCACATACATAAGTTCTAGAATAATAGTATCACTAAAACTTTTCTTCTGGAGGGTTAAGAACATAAGCTTATAGAGCAAAAGTTGGAGAAAAAAAAAAAGATTACAAGGATAGCCAATATTTTGGCCGTAGCCCATGAAGCTCAGTGAAGACTCAGGATATGAGATCCTGTGCTGTAACATGGTATGACTCATTCCCAAATTTTCTGTCCAAGGAGATTATAGGGCTACAAAGAAAAGGGATTGAAAATTTGTAGTGTGCCAAAGGAGAGTCACCTAGAGAGAAAATATTCTCTCAGGCCTTCATAGAGAGCAAACTAGTCAAGCAATGACCGTGACTCATCCAGGTAGCTGAAACTGAAAAGAGTTCTACAAAGTGCCGTACTTGGTTCCAAAGTAAATCCTGAGGGGATTTGATGGACCTTGAGTGATACAAGAGTTACATGTTTTGCTATATAGGTCTTGCTTAAACTTGCCCTTAACCTTCCGGCAGAAAAGTTTAACCACAAGGCATAAAACAGAAAGCCAGATTAGAAGGCTGAGCTGTAAAAGGCATAAATCCATAATTTCCAACATTGTCAGTTTTATCAATAACACACTGCAATTATCGAACAATGGATTATGTATACAGCTACTTTATCTTAGTTCAATTAGAAAACATGTTTTGTTACCAATAATGATTATAACTATTATAATATCTCCACTCTGTGCCCTGTATAACTAATAGGAGGACAACAATGTGCATTGTATCAAATTTTGAAAATGTACTACCAATGTGTTTTGAAACTGTCAGATTGTTATTTCTTATTAAAAGTAATAAAAGAAAAGAAAAGGTAAAGTCTGAAAAAATATAAAAAGAAAAGCTCTACCCACTTCTGATGCTTTAGGTCTTTAGGTGACAGAATGTCCTCATAACAACACTGAAAACAAAAATATCAAGTGCCACAAGAATTCAAGGGCATGTGCATGAATGTATACATTATTTCTATTTGTTATTTCACTGATGGCAGAAGTACGCCTTTAAGTACATATGTATATTTTCTTCACCAGATGTTTGTCAGCAACCACAAGTTTTATTTCTATTTAGTAAAAAATAAAAATTAGATGATGTTATCTACATTAGTCTACCTAGCTGATTTTCAGTTATGGAAGAAAACTAGATCATTTGACCAGCATCTAATGTGCAATCCAAATGTGATCATTCCATCACGAGTGAGCATTTGAAATGAACATGTTTTCAATAAATAAATCGATATTAAGGGGCAGAAAGAAAAGAAAATGTAAATAACAAGAATAGAAAAAATCTAGGATGAAATGTCAAAAGTTATGCTATTATAATTATTATGATTAACTAACAGTTATAAATGTGACAAAATGAGATAAAAAGAGAAAATTTGCTGGTATTTGATTTATTAAATATTTCAAAAATAACACTGAAGCATGGTCATTGATATTGCTGAATGGTATTGGCAAAAAATAGGCCCTATTACAAAAAGTACATAGAAATTTGAAAACAAAATTGATAGAAAACAGAAGTGCATAGTGCTGTATTTGAAAATCTCTGCTCACACAAAATATCAGAAACATATTAAATAAATATGGATGCAACATAAACATATGTCTTTTTTTGACTTACTTTTGGATGATACCAAATGAGTATCAGGCTTACACATAGAAATGTAGTATGACTATATGTCTTAACTAAGCTTCTCAATGTTTAAAATACTTTAGATTCAAATTTCATTCATTTTGGCATTGAAAAGTTACATTTGATAAGTGTGCCTGACTCTGTCAGTCTGTTTTCACCAGCTACCTGCCTGTCATATTGTGAGTGCCTTCCCTTCTGCTTCACAGAGCATGCCTTTTTCATATTCTTTCCCTCATGGAGATATAAAGTGGCTGTGTTTTGAAAGGCCAAATAATCACTCTTTGTGACAACATCATAATTTAGTTATAAATGTAATGTTTAAAATAAACCAACTGATTGAGAACTTCTTTTTCTGTAAGTTATAATCTAGCATTGATCAGACCCTGAAAATCAGACACTAATTTGAAATGTATCATTTTTTATTTTCTTACAATAAAGAAATTTCTTCCACAATAGAAATATTGAAAGGAAATACAAAGATACACAGAGAAACAACCATATATATATATATATATATATATATATATATAACATTTTACTTGAGTATATTTTCAACCTTCCAGATGTTCTGTGACATGGTATTTTTATGATCTGAGAACTTTTATATTACAAAGACAATGAACCTCAGGGAGAATCATGGCATCCTCGGAACCGCATCATTGGCAGAAGTTGTACACAGCTCCGATGACTCCACTACAGCCTGATGCACCAGCATACAAGACCATACATGGAGAGGAACAGCAAGTTCATTTAACACTCAGTTGTCTGCAAGGAAATGTCGTATCTCCGTAGCATGGCCAGCAATGGAATCTAAACAGGATTATTCTGTAGAGAAAAACTTGGGTTGTTGGGGAATGAAAAGCAAACAAGTAGCAACAACAACAAAATTATATATCTGGTACCACGCAAAAGGTATGTTGTGTGGCAAGAGTAAATAAGGGCAATTTCACCTTAGAAGTAAACTTCCACAGTCTTAGTCTTACATGAAAGTAACTTCTCAGCCTTCATAAATCTAGTAAATTCTCTTGAAAGCTTTAACAGGGCTGTCCAGGTATAACTGAAGAAACAGACATGAAAATACAAATTTGTATTGTCAGAATTCATAGGGTTCTTTTTGCCCAGAAAAAAAAAATTGTTGTGCATTAACATTTCTAGTTTTCATTAAAAGTTTCTGAAAATTAAAAGACAAAATAAAAATGCATTTATTTACTCAAAATAGGTGATTTACATATTGTTTAAAAAATAAATACAAAATTCTGAATCATAACTTAATACAAATCTGAGTGTGAGGTACAAAATATAATCTGACCATCTGGGAGGTCACAACCAAAAAATGGTATGAGTTCAAATCCAGCATATACCATGAAATGGACTATCTACAGGGAAACTGTCTCAAGCAAAGGAAGGTTTTAATATCAAAATTAAAGTAGTATTCTACCATTTGACAGACTAGATAAATGAACTTGGTAATGCCAATCGATAATACATATTAACTGTGTGCCAATTGTGAGTAGAGTTACTTCAGGAAGAGAATTAAAACAAACAAAGAAAGCTAAAGCTCATTTATTATTGATCAGTGGAAATTATTAGGATGAGAAATATTTCATTTGATGAAGAAAATTGAAAGAAAAAATGGTAGTATTCTAACTTAAATATTAGTTTATAGTGAAATATTAAAAGTAAAACTGTCAATAACTATCAATAAACAATTCATCATCACTAAGAGAAAAATTAGAATTGAAATTGTCTACCATCAAAGGAGCAGTAACTTGTATCAAAGGAACAGTAACTTGTATCAACAAGTGTTTTATTTTAAAGGTAAAAAAGTGATGAGAGCAAATTTATTTTCTAACATATAAAAAGAAATTAAAATAAAAAACCCATACTTGTTTTTTTGTTTGTTTGTTTGTTTGTTTTTTTGTCTTTTTGAGACAGGGTCTCGCTATGCAGTTGAGGCTGGTCCTGAGCTCACTTTTGTAGCCCAGGCTGGTCTCGAACTCGCACCAATCCTCCTGCCTCAGCCTCCCGAGTGCTAGGATTACAGGCGTGCGCCACCACGCCCGGTGCAAAAACCCATACTTGTTTGATAATAAAAGTCTGAAATTACCTCAAACAAACAAAATTACACTAATATGACTAAAAATCAAGAAAGAAGATAAAAGGAAAAAAGAATTCAGGTATAAGTCATGGTCAGTTATTTAAATGAGAATATTAAAGAAAAGAAAGTCTTTCTAAACCTTCATTATTAACAAAATATTAAATACATTGATTCAAAAAGTGTGCATCAGAGAGAAGATTAAGGATAGACTTTGAGGATTCTGAAATTTTGTTTTATGGTATCAGAAAAAAAGGACCTAGAAGTTTTTTTTTTTTTTTTTTCCCCAGATAACTATTTTCTTAAGGATTCTATAAGATTATATGCAGAATAAAAAGGTATATTCACACACTGAGCCTACAAACTGTACTGTTGCCATCACTCCTCTTGTGGTTAATGGAAATGAAAGGAAGGAGTGAGTGTGGAAAGAGCTATTCAAACCATCCTGACTGCATTCATAGATGCATCTTTCTCCCACCCCCTCTCCTGTCTTTCTATTCAACTCAGTAACTCCTTTTGGATCAGTTCGTTCCTTTTACTAGTGTCTATTGTACCCTTCAGATTCTGTTTTTCTCCTTCAGGTTCTCACAGTAAGGAGACATTATGATATTTATACATGCTTGTCTGATTTATTTCACTTAAGAGTATGTTCTCTAGTTGTATCCACTTACCAAAAAAAAAAAAAAAAAAAAAAAAAGACTTGAAATTTCAGTTGATGAGCATCTGTGCTCTTTCCAGGATTTAGCTATGACAAATTGTGCTGCTATAAACATAGGTGCACATGTATCATTGTGATTTCAGATTTTCTGTTCTGGAAAAGTACCCAAGAGAGGAATAGCTAGCTTGAATGTGATCTCTAATCCTAGCTTTTTTTTGTTTTTAGAAGAATGGATTAGAATTTATTATTCTTTCTTTGTAAAATAAATTCTTACTTTTAATAAGAAATTACAATGTGACAGTTTCAAAACATACTAATAATACATTCCCAATAATTGATACAATACATATTGTTGTCCTCATTGTATTTGTACAGAGCACAGGTTGTAGATATGATGAATTTTCTAATGGTTATTAGTACAATAGATTTCTGTGTTTTGGTCTAAGAGAAAGTAGCTGTATACATAGTCAAAAGTTCCTTAATTACAGTAGGTTTCTGGCAAAACCGGCAATGTTGGAAGCTGTTGATTAGAGCCTTTTACAGCTCAGCATACTAACCTACATTTAGGTTTTATGAGTCATGTTTCAACTTTTCTGCTGGGTGTTTAAGGACAAGTTTAAGAAAGACCTGCATAACAAAACATGTAGTTTTTGTATCTCTTAAGGTCAGTCAAATCCCCTCAGGGTTTACTTTGGAACTATGCACAGTGCTTTGTAGAGCTGTTGTTGGTGTCAGCCATCTGGATGTGTCATAGCCATTGCTTGACCAGTTTGCTCTCTGTGAAAACCTTAGAGATTATTTTCTATCTAGATGACTCTTCTTGGGCACACTATACACCTTCAACCCCTTTTCTCTGTGGTCCATTAATGTCCTTGCACAGAAAACTTGGGAAACCACTGAGTTATAGGATGTTACAGTACAGGTTTTGTTCTGTCCTGAGTCCTTACTGACACTGAAGGGCTAGGGCCAAAATATTGCTATCCGTGTAGCCCTTCTTTTTCTCTAATTTTTGGTCTGTAAACTTATATACTTAGCCCCCCAGAAAAAAAGCTTAGTGATACTATTACTCTAAAACATAGGGCTTGAGCTTAATGTCATTGTCCTTCTGAATATCACACATCTTACACTTAACTTGGAATTGGTATTTTCCATAAATCATTGATATCCTAATAAATCCTTATACAATGTAATAAAAGCAGTCACATAATGTACACAGATGTTTAGAAATATAAACATGTACCAAATTTTAGCCTGTCCATTCTTTGGCATTTTTCCTATTCTCTTACTCTCATTTAACACCCTTTTTTGTTTTCTTGTAAACCAACCATTTATCTGAGAGAGAGTATAACAGTAACTGAAATTATATTGGAATCAGCGCATATCTAAAAGCTCAAAATGACAGGCATACTGAGGATAGTTTCACTGTTACATATTGCTATCATCAGTGTCAAAAACCTTTTGAGGTTTCTTAAGACCTTTGCCTAATTCATCCTGTGCATATAAGTGCATAGTATTGCTCCTGCTATGTTTCCTCTTTTCTGCTTTGCTGTTTAACCCTTAAGTCTTTGATTCCCATTCAGCTGTATTATGTCTGTCCATTTTTTTTTTCTTCTTTTGAGTTCTTACACTAGAGAGACTATATGATATTTACACATGTAGGTCTGGCTTATTTCATTTATGAGTATATGTTCAAGGTACATCCCTTTATATATGAAGTCATCTATTTTAATCATTCTTTATAGATGAGTAATATTCCATTGTATAAAAATACCACATCTTTTTCAACGATTCTTCATATGATGGGCATTTTGGTTGTTTCCAAGATTTGACTGTTACATATTGGGCTGCTATGAACATAGGTGCACAGATATCACTATGGTATGATGTTTTCACTTCTTCTGAGAAAATTCTCAGTAGGGGGATAGCTGGACTGAATGGGATTTCCAGCTCTAGGTTTTTAAGAAGCCTCCACACTGCTTTCCATAATGGTTGCACCAATCTGCTTTCCCACCGGCAGTGGAAAAGGGTTCCTTTTTCCCCACAACCTCTCCAGCATTTGTTGCTGGTAGATTTCCTTACGATAGCCATTCTTTCTGGGGTGAGATGATATCTAAGTGTTGTTTTAATTTGCATTTCATGAATGACTAGCGATGTGGGGCATTTCTTCATGCATTTGGAAGCTTGCTGAATTTCTCTGAGAGGTGTATGTTCATCTCAGATGCCCATTTCTAGATTGGGTCTTTGAATTTTGGGGTCCTAATGGTTTTAGTTCTTTATAAATTTTAGAAAAAAGACCATGTCCAAATACTTATTAGTGAAAATTTTTCAAAATTTGTGGGTTGTCTTTTCACTTTGTTGGTAATTGCTTTTGAGGTCAAAAAATTTCTTAACCACAGGATGTCCCACTTTTTGATTCTTTCAAGTGTGAAATGGGTATTTTTATTTTTGTCCATGAACTTATTGCCTACCCTGATATCTTCAAGATTTTCTCCCAATTTCTCTTCTAGATTTAATTTTTCTTCTTTAATATTTAGATCTTTAATCCATTTTGATTTAAGTTTAGAGTGTGGTGATAGACCTGGGTCAAGTTTTAGTTTTAAGCATGTAGGAGCGAATTATTCCAGCACCATTTATTAAAGAGGCTATCTTTCTTCCAATAAGCATGTTTGGCCCCTTTGTCAAAAATAAGGTGACTGAGTGTGTTTGTTTTTGCTTCTGCATCTTCTACTCTATTCTGTTGATCCTCAAGTCTATTTTTCTGCCAATACCACACTAATTTTTATCACTGTTGCCTTGTAGTATAATTTTAGGTCAGGAATTGCAATGCTTCCTGTCTTACCTTTGTTGCCCAGGATTGTCTTTGTAATTCTGGGTCTCTTTTGGTTTCAAATAAATTTTAGGAATGACTTCTCTAGCTCTGTGAGGGACATTGATGATATTTTGTTAGGGATTGCATTAAATCTGTATAATAGTTCAGGGAGTACGGCCATCTTCACAATGTTGGTTTTTCCTATCCAGGAGCACGGAATATCTTTCCATTTTCTGAAATCCTCTAGGATCTCTTTTTTCAGATTACTGTAGTTTTCATTGAAAAGCTCTTTTAATTCTTTAGGTAGGTTGATTCCTAAGTATTTCATTTTCTTCAGTGCTATCACAAAATATATTATTTCTCTAATTTCTCTCAGTGTGTTTGTTATCTATATAGAGGAATGTCATTCACTTTTGTGAGTTGACTTTGTAACCTGCTATGCTACTGAATTTGTGTATTCATTCTACAAGCTTGTTGGTGGAGTTTTTGGGGTCTTCCAAATAAATTATCATGTCATCTGCAAATAATGATAATTTACCTTCTTATTTACCTGTACTTATTCCTTTTAGTTCTCTCTGCTGTCTAATGGCTGTAGCTAATAATTCCAGAACTATATTGAATAGGAGTGGGCAAAGAGGATATCCTTGTCTTGTACCAGATTTGAGAGTAAAAGACTTCAGATTTTCAACATTTAGAATTATGCTAGCTGTTGGATTGTCATAGATGGCTTTTATAAGTTTGAGGTAGAGGCCCTCTATTCCAAGTTTTTGCAGGACTTTGAACATGAATGAGCGTTGGACTTTGTTAAAAAGCCTTTTCTTTATCAATTGAGACAATCATATGATTTTTGGCTTTGGTTCTATTGATGTAGTGTATTATATTTATATATTGGCATATATTGAGCCATCCTTGCATCCCTGGCATGACTCCTTCCTGGTCATGATGTATAATCTTCTTGATGATTTGTTATATTCTAGTGCCGAGGATTTTATTGAGAATTTTTGTACTTATGTTCATGAGAGAAATTGGCCCGTAGTTCTCTTTTTTAGTTTCATCTCCTTGTGGTTTTCGTATTAGTGTAATACTTGCTTCTAGGAATGATTTTGGAAGGATTGCTTTATTTTCAATTTTATTGAAGAGTTTGAGGAGTAATTGGCTTATATCTCCTATAAATTTCTTGTAGAATTAAGTAGTGAATCCGTCAGGCCCTGCACCTTTCTTTCTCAGTAGGCTTTTTATTACATTTTGTATTTCATTGACTGTTACTGGGTTGTTTAGAGATTTTATATCTTCTTGATTCAGTTTTGTTAATTTATACTTTTCTAGGAATCTGTCTATTGCTTCTGGTTCTTCAATTCTGTGAGAGTAAAGATTCTCAAAGTAGCTAATTATGATCCTCTGTATCTCTGATGGGTCTGTAGTAATTTCACCCTTTTCATTCCCTGAGTCCTTTCCTCTTACTGATGAGGTTAGCTAAGAACTTATCAATTTTATTTAATCTTTCAAAGAACCAGCTTTTGATTCATTAATTCTTTGTATTGTTTTCTTTGTCTCAATTGAAGTGATTTCTGCTCTAATCTTTATGATTTCCTCCCATCTTTGGTCTATTGATTTCATTTGTTCTTCCATTTCTGGTCAGTTTAGGTGTTGCATCAGAGTATTCATTTGTTCCCGTTCTATCTTCTTAATATGTGAGTTCAGGGGTATAAATCTCTGTCTGAGAACTGTTTTAATTGCATCCCATAAATTCCAGTAAGTTGTGTTTGAATTTTCATTAAATTGCAGAAATTATTTAATTTCTTGTTGAGTTTCATCTGTAATCTACTGGTTGCTGAGAAGGGTGCTGTTTAATTTCCATATATTTCTGGGTTCTTATGATTTCTTTTGTCATTCATTTCCAATTTCATTTTACTGTGGTCAGATAGTATGCATGGGAGAATTTGTTTCCTTTCATATCCTTAAGCAGGACCTATGGACTAATGTGTGGTCTGTTTTAGAAAATATCCCATATGCAGCTGAAAAAAAAATGTATTCTGAAGTGGTTGGAAGGAACACTCTGTGTATGTCCACTAAGTCTAGTTGTTTCTGGCTCCAGTTGAGACCTGCTACTTCTTGCTTTTCATATATTTCTCCATCAGGGAATCCATCATATATATATATATATATATATGAATCATTATAGCTTTTCATACTTGGTTTCATTTTGACCAACAAGTCATATTATACTCACAAATATTGAAATATTTAAAAATATGTCTTTTACAAAATGAGAATCTTTGCCTACCTGCTATATGTATTATATATTATACTTTTGCTCACATGTGATATTGAATCACATATAGACAGATAACATATTTTGAAGTTCATACATTATAAAAATAAAACAACAAAACTTCAAAGTAGTATATACTCCCCTTTTACCTACTACTAGTTAGTTTTGATGGAGTAACTTTTCCTCTGAAAGCAAGGAGAAAGCAAAATCTCTATCCCATTATTTATCTTTTCCTTTCTTTCACTCTGTGTGCGTGTGTGTGTGTGTGTGTGTGTGTATGTTGAGATAGACATATTTGTATAAAAGAAAAAAGAAGAAGAGGAGGAGGTTAAAGGGCAAATTGATCATACACTAAAAGAAACAAACAAAATTGGACTGGAGTTGTGAAAGCACCCCTCTTAGATGTCCTCTCAATAGGATTCAGTCCCCAGAGGCTCCAGATGCTTAACAATTTTGTTAAACATGTCATGAGAACACACTAAGTCCCACTACATGACTCACAGGGGCCACCAGTTATTGAGCATTACAGGTCTACTGCATCACACCAAAACTGTAGAATTGAGGGCTTTCCATCACTGAGGTAAATAATAGCCTCTCCCAGACTTACTAATGTTTCACTTTGGGATTTTTCTACCTTACATTGGTGTGATAGTAGTCTTAACAGTAGGAATGGATTTCAACTTTTTAACTTTGATACTTTCTTCTTTGAATGATATTCAATATGACACTGATACCAGGAAGTTAAATAACTGATACCATGAATAGCACTGCACTATTTATATATGATATTCAGTAAATAAGTGTATTAAGTATAATTTCAACTTAAATGATATTTTCAATCTATTATGAGTTTACCTTTGTGGAATCTCATTCAGTGTTATAATTTTTCTTCAATTTGTGATAAATGGGAGCATGAATATAAATATAGATTTATAGGCTTATACTCCAGTCTTACAGATCTGAAAATTAAAATAAATCATTGTTAGGTGATCGATCAAACAGAAGGGCCTTCTGAAAGCATGCTAGCTTGTTAGTGTGAATCTCTTAGCCCTACACACTAAGGTAAAAGAAGAAACTGTTTCACAATGTCTGGAGTTGTATGCTTCTATCTGCTCAGTTTCAAATGTTTTGGAATTAATCACACCTAACCCAACTTATTGTTAAAAGTAGAACAAACTTCTTCTTAAGCACTTAAATATAATGTAGACTCAAAGTTTGCATTAGTATCTCATGGAGTACATAACAAAAATTTACTAAGATAAATAAGAGGATAAACTTACAATAATTTTTTTAAAAAGCCTTATCTGTGTCAAATGTAAAACAAATTTAATAAGTTAAGGAAATTAAACATTAGGAATAATTTTGCCTGAGAAACAAATAATGAAGGGACATTAATGAATGCTATACATAGTAAAATATAGCATCTAAAACTATTAGCTGATGAATGAATTTAATAAAAAATTCTATATAGAGAATAGATAAGATTGTAAGACATAAAATAGTTTAAAATATGTAATATATAGAGTTTTAGATATTTAACAGGAAAATGGTCGACGTACAATATTAAATAGAACATTCTTTTTAAAATGTTATGTTATTAGGGCCAGCCAAATAGCTCAGTGGATTAAAGTGCATGCAAGCAGGTGCAGGGGCTGGGGATTCAATCTCAGGGCCTGACATGCCAGCCCCACCCCTAGGGCTTACTGAGACTTCAGTTGAGATTGAGTGTAGTGGCTCCAGCTTGTAATTCCAGCTCTTGGGAGGCTACAAACTGGTGAATCACTAGGAGTCTGATTTAGCAGTGATACCCTGAACACCCTGTAGACCTTTCCCTAAAATACAAAAAAAAAAAAAAAAAAAAGTTATGTTTTTAGTGTATATTTATGATAAAATCATTAAATTCATTTAAAGGAAGAAAATATATGTATGCAATTTCTTGATCATTTGTGACCTTTGCTCAATGTTATTCTCTTCCCTGTCCATTTCTCCATATCCAAAATATCTACTTTGCTGTCTCACACCTTCTTTGATTTACAATATTCAACATGTTTAGCTTTCTGTGTCTGCTTTATTTCACTTAACATTGTCATCTCAAGATTTGTACATTTTCCTAAAATAGCTCAAAATTTCCTTTGTCATGGCTAAAAAATACTATATATATGTATAATATATATATATATATATAGTACATATATATATATATATATATATATATATATGTATATATTCATTATCCATTCATCTGTCCAACAATGCATCCTCAGTGGTGCAGCAAGATGGAATCTCAGTATTGTTTTCATTTTTAATTCAGTGCCCTAATAGCCAAAGATGTTGAACAGTTTTTCATATAATTATTGGTCATATGCCTCCCTTTTTCTTTTTTATTTTATTTTATTTTATTTCATTTTTTTTCTTGTTTCAGAACATTTGTTTATTCACTCATTTTTTATGGCCGGCTCAGCCTGCCCTGACAGCAGGGCTGGCGCAGCATGTGGTGCCGGGGATTGAACCGCGGTCCCTGAAGCTGCCCAAGCTTTCCCAAGCAGGCGCTTTAGACCACTGAGCCATCCCGCCAGGCCCCATGCCTCCCTTTTTCTGAAAAGTGGCATTCATTTCAGTTGCTCATTGTTTATCTTTTGTTTCTAGCTTATTTTTTTGATTTTTTATATATTTTCAATATTCATCCTCTAATCAGAGTAGTTGTGAAAAATTTTCCCCATTTTGTAGACTCCCTTTTTACTGTTCATGATTCATTTTGCTGTGTAGAATCTTTTTAATTCTCTATACAGTAATCTCATTCATTAGTTATTAGAAATATTTCTTGTTCAACTATATTCCCTTCAAGAAGTTTCTCCCTATTGTATGTCTTCAAGTGTTTTATTTTCTTACCTGCCAAAAGATTTAGTGTTTCTATTTTTATATGCATGTCTTTGATCTAATTTAATTTGATTTTAATTCATGGATCTAGGTATGCTCTCTATAGTTGGTTAAGCACATGAATTTTTTTTCATCAATTTTTAGTTCTTCTCAGATGAAGCAGCAAAAATTGCATATGGCTGTCTCTGTATTCTACCTCATTGAACAATGGATCTATTTCTGTGCTAGTAATATACCATTTTCATTATAATAGTTTTATAGTTTAACATGAAACCCAGAGATTTCCATTCTTCTCATTGTACTTTTGTTGCTCAAACTGGTCTGGCTGCTTGAGGTCTCTTCTGGTTCAATAGATATTTCAGTATTGTTTTATTTTTTTCTTGTTGTTTTGTTTCATTTTTTTATATTTTTGTTTTTCTAGTTCTGGGAAGAAAGCCTTTGGTTTTCCGTTTGAAACTGCATTAACTATAACTAAAATTTTTGGTATCATGGCCATTTTGGCTACATGAATTTTATAGGGAGAATCTTCTAATCTTGTAATATCCTCTTTAGTATTGTTTTTCAGAGTATCCTAATTTCCAATATTGAGATCTTTCAGCTCCTTTGTTAGGTTGATTTCTTGTTTGTTGTTGTTGTTGTTGTTGTTGTTGTGTGTGTGTGTGTGTGTTATCATCATGGAGTTGTTTTCCGAATTTCTTTTTGTTTATATACTATATATTATATACAGAAACACCACTGATGTTTGTGTATTGATTTTTGTATAATATCACTTTGCTCAGTCTATTTAGTAATGCTAAGAGTACTCAGGTGGAGTTTTGGAGGAATATCCTATGTAAAGGATTATATCATCTACAAATAAAGATATTTTCAATTTTTCTTTCCTGTCATTATCCCTTTTCTTTCATTTCTCTTCTGTGACTGTCCTGGCTAATTTCAAGAACTATTTTGAACAGCAATGGAAAGAATTTGAATTCTTATCTTATTTCTGACTTTAGAGGAAATGCCTTCAGAAGTTCTATCCCCATTTTTCATCATTTTGGCTATGATTTATAAGAAATGGCTTTTATCAATTTGAGGAGTGCGTTTTCTACCACATTTTTATCAGGTATAGGTACTTTTATACTCACAACATGAGTGGATAGTTGATTTTCTCAAAAGCATTTTCCAACTATTGAGATAATCATCTGATTTTTATTTTGATATGTACTTATAAATTATATTACAGTTATGGATTAACATATGCTCTATCATCCTAGTACCCGCCACTAAACACAACTTGGTAAATATATATGTTCTTCTGAATGAAACTTTATTTTCTGTTTAAAATCATCTTATTGAAAATTTTTGTGTCTATGTTCACTAAGGATATTTGCTTATAGTGTTATTTTTTGTTGTTGTTGAATCCTTATGTGAGTTTGGTATCAGCAAATGCTGCCTTTAAGAAAATCTTGGGAAATTTATTTTTGTTTTAACACTGTGGAAAACTTTAAAATTTTCAGCATTATGTTTCTCTAAGCCTCTGATAAAATTCAGTGGTGAATTCATAGGTCACTGGGCTTTTCATGATTGATAAGATTTTTATAGCATCCTCAATTTAATTGCCTGCTCTTCTTCCTTCTAAAATATTTATATCTTCTGGGTTCAATTTTAGTAAGTTTTAGGTATCTAGGAATTTATGTATCTCTTTGAGATCCTGCTATTAATTGGAATATAAGCTTTTAAAATAGTTTCTTTTAATCCTTTGGATTTCAGCAATTTTCTTTATGACTTCAACTTTTCATTTCTAGTTGAGCTGTTAGTTGTTCTTTTTCCCCCCTTTTGGTTGATTTAGCTAAAGATTTTTAAAATCTTATTTATTTTTTCAAAGTTCCAGTTTTTTCATTCATTGATCCTTTGTATTCTTTATTTTCAAGTCATAATTTCATTGATTTCTCCTCTGCTCTTTATAATATTTTTCAATGCAATTGTGGATTCAAGTTACTCCTGCATTTTTATAAACTTGAGAGGTAACATTACTTTATTTATCTTTAAAGCTCTATTTTTATAATATAGACATTCAGAATACTATTTTCTCTGAAGACTGATTTTATTTAGTTTGGGTGGACTATGTTGTGAGTTGATCCTAAGAATATTTTAGATTCTACCTCTACAGGGCTAATGGGAAGGAGCAGTGGTAATGAAAGTTATCAGGCTCAGCTGGCCAATTCCATCATGGTGGACCTAATGAGATGGAGTGGTCCGACCAGAAGCCACCAGGTGTTTCCTGCCCATTCCGTACTGCTGGGCACAGTGAAGTCCAAACCAAGGCACAGAACTACAGGTACATTCTCTGGACACAAAGATGGTGGCAGGAAACTGGGATAAGCCAGTCTGTTTGGAAGACTCCAGGTATATAAAGGGAAGACGCCCAGACAGAACTCAGACGAACTAATTTAAATACAAGTTGCCAAATTAAGATCTGCTGTGTTACGCAGCTGCAATGTTTGCTGGTATGGTCTAATGTATAAACACATTAGTTATAAAAATGTTTTCAACTTTTAAATTTCACTAGCTTTTATTAGTAATTAGTTAGTTCTACAGTAAATAGGACACCATATCTGTCTTAACTACATGTTTACTTGGGTATTAATATGCAGATGTTCTTGGTTAATAACTTCACAAAATCCCTACACTGAAGGACAGAAGACAGTACCAATCAAAACCTAATATCACACTTTTGATCAATAGAGAAGGCAAAATCTTGGGACACACACAAAACAAGAACCTCTAAGACAAGAGAGATACCCCAAAACGACTATGTACATAGAGTTTCTAACTCCAGTGATACAGCTACCTATTATTGAATTTTCATACAACAGTATCACAGAAATTGGGATAAAGAGTTCTTTCTGAAATAGAAAACAACAAAAACAAGGAACAAAACTCATTCTCCAACCCTGAATCCACCCAGAGCAAACCCAAGAGACATCAGCATAGAAGAAAGTGGAGGGCACACACCTGAAATCTCTGAAATAACAGCAACTGAATTAAAGAAACAACTGCAGAAGAGTATAGAGGAAATAAGATCAGAGAAAACCTCACAAAAGAATTTTTTAAAAAAAGCCATGATAACTACACTGAAACAGCAACTAAGCATTTCTAAAGAAGACACTGACAAAAAAATAGAGAGGTACAGAAAAATGATGGAAACTTTGAATAAGCAATAAAGGAAAGAAAAAGAATGCATGAAGCAGATTCAAAGAGATATACAGGAAATTAAAAATTCAAGTACAAGTTGGTAGAACCATTTGAACGAAAGTGGAGATAGGCTTTCGAGCATTGAAGACACCATTGCAGCTAATGAAACATTAAGGAAAGATCTCTTAAAAACAACTAAGATTGAGGAAACAATTCACCATCTAAAAAACTATGCAAAAATGAACAACATAAGATTAATAGACATCAGTGAGAAAGAGGAATGCAACACAATCACATAAAAAGAATATGGGCAGAAGTAACAGCAGAAAACTTCCCGAATATGAGGAAAAAATCTGACAGTCAGGTAACTGAGACATATGGAACCTCAAATAATATATACCCAATTAAAACTATATTGGGACATGTAATAATCAAGATCCAAGAAATCCAGCACAAGAACTAAAAGCCACTCGAGAAAAGAAACACATCGTATTTAAAGGAAAACCCATCAGAATAACAGCAGATTTCTCCTCACAAGCCATGAAGTCAACTAGGGCATGGAGCAAAGTACTACAAGTCCTCCAAGAAAACATATTCCAACCAGGACTGACATACCCTGCAAAACACTCTTTCAAGTTTAATGGAGAACTGAAATACATACATGACAAAGAACAACTAAACAGTAGTTGGGTGTGGTGGCTCACGCCTGTAATCCCAGCACTCGGGAGGCTGAGGCAGGAGGATCAGTGCGAGTTCGAGACCAGCCTGGGCTACAAAAGTGAGTTCAAGGCTAGCCTGAACTGCATAGCGAGACCCTGTCTCAAAAAAAAAAAGAACAACTAAACAAATTCATGATGACCAAACCAACCCTATAAAAAATGCTAAAAATCACTCTATAAAGAAATCAAAATACCCACAATTCCAAAAAGAACAACAGAAAGAACTCACCAAATAGGGCAATGTATTAAAAACATAATAAATATAGGGAACAAACAATAGGAAAACAGCATGACAAACCTAGCTCAATGCATATCATTTATAATCATCGAAATACACGAGGATTCAATTCACCAATAAAAATAGACTGGTAGAGTGGATTAATTAAAAAATCCAATAATATGTTGATGCAAGAAACACATTCAATCATAAAGAAATTGATAGGCTGAAAGTCAAATGATGGAAAACAGTACTATATGCTCGATGTGCATGGAAAAAAAATGCATAAAGACCATATAAACATATGAAAGTTAAATACCACCCTCCTCAGCAATGAATGGGTAACAGATAAAACTGAACAAAAGTTAAACAATACCTACAATCCAATGAAAGTCCAAATACAATTCACCAGAATTTGTGGAATACAATGAAAGTAGTTTTTAGAGCAGTGAACTCACACATTTGGAATACAGAATGGGTGAAAATAAATTTCCTAGTGCTTTACCTCAAGCTTCTAGAATAAGAACACAATAAGCCCAAAGCCCAAAGACATGGCAAGATCTTAAGAGTTAGAAAAAAAAAACTCATGTTATTGGGACTAAAAAAAAAATTAATGAATCAAAAATCTGGGGGAGCTGGGGAGATAGCTCTATGGCACAAGTGCATGCCTCACAAGTGCAAGATCATGAGTTCAAAACCCCAGTCCTGGGGGAAAAAAAAAGTGGTTCTTTGAAAGGTTATACAAAATTGATAAACCCTAAGTAATTTCACCAAAAAGAGATAAGAAAAAAATCAACTTCAAGCAGTAAGGAATGAAAAGGATGAAATTACTACAGATCCTACAGAAGTTCAGATCATCAATAGCTACTCTGAAAATCTTTACTCTTACAGAATCAGAGACAAAGAAGAAATGGTCAAATTTCTAAATACATACAAATTATGAAATCTGAATCAAGAAAATCTTAAAACTCTGAATAACCTAAAACGATTCAATAAAAAGCAAAATATAAACAACAACAACAAAAATTAACAGCAAAGAAACTCATAGGTCCTAATGATTTCACAGCTAGATTCTATAAGGGATTTGGAGAAGAATTAATCCCAATAGTCTTCAAACTCTTCAATGAAACTGAAAAGGAAGCAATACTTCCAAATCATTCCTGGAGGCAAGTATTATACTGATCCTATGACTAGACGAAGATTCAACCCATAAATGGAACTATAAATCAATCTCTCTCATGGACATAGATACAAAAATCCTCAATAAAATCTTAGCAAATACAATACAGCAAATTTTTATTCAGATTAGACACTATGACCAGGTCAGATTCATCCCAGGGATGCAAGGATTGCTCAACATACAAAAATATGTAAACATAATACATTATATCAATACAGCCAAAATAAAAAACCACAAGATCATCTGAATTAATGCAGAAAAGGCTTTTGACAAAGTTCAGAACTCATTCTTGATCAAAGCCCTAAAGAAAATTAGAATAGATGGCCTCCACCTCAATCTGATAAAAGCCATCTATAACAATATAACAACCAACATATTTCTAAGTGGAGAAAAACTGAATTTTTTTTTTCTCAAATCAAGTGCAAGTGCAAGAAAAAGATGTCATCTATCACCGCTCTTATTCAATATAGTCCTGGAAAAATTAGTTAGAGCCATTAGTCAAGAGAGAGAAAAATAAAAACAGATAAATAAGTTAAACT
The DNA here is from genome assembly GCA_004027025.1 of Myocastor coypus. Classification (NCBI taxonomy): domain Eukaryota; kingdom Metazoa; phylum Chordata; class Mammalia; order Rodentia; family Myocastoridae; genus Myocastor; species Myocastor coypus. The sequence continues at coordinate 91,040 of PVJA010000997.1, forward strand.
GCCATTATTTGCAGAAGACACAATACTTCACATGAAAGAACCAAAACACTCCACCAAGAAGCTCCTAGAATTAATAAGCAAATTCTGTAGCATAGCAGGTTACAAAGTGAATACCAAAAAATCAGATGCCTTCCTCTGCACACAATAACAAACTCACTGAGATAGAAATTAGAGAAACAATCCCTGCCACGATTGTTTCTCTAATTCTGGAGGTGAAATTACTACAGATACTATAGAAATTCAGAATTGTTTCCCTAAGTTCCAAAAATTAAATACATAGGAATTAATCTAAGGAAGTAAAATATGTATACAGTGAAAAAAAACTATAGTGCTTTGAAAAAAAAAATTGAAAAGGTTTTCAGAAAATGGAAAGATATTCCTTGCTTATGGATAGGAAAAACCAACATTGCGAAAAGGGCCATACTCCCAAAATTGTTGTACAGATTTAATCTAATCCATATCATAATACTACCAACATAACTCACATATCTAGAGAAAACATTCCTAAAATCTATTTGGATCTAGAAAAGACCTAAAATTGCAAATGCAGTATTGCAACAAAGGCAAAGCAGGAGGCATTACTATTCCCGGCTTAAAATTATACTACAAATCTTGTCATAAAATCAAGATGATGCGGGCAAAAAAAGTGAAAATAAAACAGTACCAGGTATCAATACAACAAATTAGAACATCGAGATACAACTACACATGCACGCAGCTATCCTATCTTTGACAAAGTGGTCAAATATAGAAGAAAGATAATGTTTTGAACAAATGATGGTGGAAAAACTGGCTCATCACAAGTTGAAAATTAAAGCTAGACCTGTGTCTATTGTCATGCACTAAACTAAAGTCAAAGAGGATTAAAGATCTAAACACTAATCCAGAAGAATTAAATTTCCTCGAAGAGAAAGTAGGTGGAAATCTTGAAGACATAGGGGTAGGCAAGAAGTTCATAAACAAAAATCAGACTGCATGGGAAATTCTTGGAAGAATTAACAACTGGGACATCCTCTTATTGAGAAGTTTCTGCACATCAGAAGAAACTGCCAACAGAGTGAAAAGATAACCCACAAATTTGGAAAAAAATCTCAACCAATAATCACTCAGACAAAGATCTTCTATCTAGAATATATAAAGAACAACAACAACCAAAAATTTAGGGCCCCAAAATTTAGTGACCCATTTTGAAAATGGTCATTTGAGATGAACACACACAACTCAGAGGAAGAAACACAAGAGACAAATAAATGCCTGAAAAAAATGCTCCCCTCACTAGCCACTTGAGAAATGCAAATTAAAACACTGAGATATCATCTCACCCATGAAAAAATGGCTATCATAAAGAAATGAAATAACAATAAATGCTGGAGAGGCTTTGTTGAAAAGGCATCCTTCTCCACTGCTGGTGGGAATGTAGACTGGAACAACCACTATGAAAATCAGTGTGGAGATTCCTTAAAAACTAGGACTGAAGATCCCATTCAGTCTAGCTATGCCCCTTCTGGGAATTTTCCCAAAAGAACTGAAAACACCACACCACAATGATATATGTGCACGCATGCTTATAGCAGAACAATTTGTCATAGCCGAATCATGGATGCAAGCAAAATGCCCTTCACCTGGTGAATGGATGAAAAATATGTGGTACTTTTATACAATGGAGTATTAATCAGTCATAAAGAAAGGCAATCTTAAAACCTTTATAGGTAAGTGAGTGCAACTAGAAACTATTCATAAGTGAAATCAACCAGACCCATATGTATAAATATTGTATTGTTTCCCTACTATAAGTCTCTGAAAGAAGAAATAAAACCTGAAATTTATACCAGATGTAGTAAAACAAAAAATAAACAGAACTATATGATTAAACAACAAAGAGGGATGAGAAGAGAAAATATAAGAAAAAAGGTAAGGGAAAAACTTGTAAGTATGTATACAAGATGGCTGAGGTGAGTATACTGAAAATTTCCATCAGCCTTTTCAAAATCGAAGCTAATGTGTAGCATTTTTACCTTAACTAACTCAGTATGCTACCACCTATGATCTAAGCAACTACACTGAGGTCAACAGTGTGTAATACAAAAACTATGCTTGAATACCTGACATCTTTGTCTTCTAAATGTGTACCATTTCTAATGTCATATCAGTTATTACTGTATTCTCTTTAAAACAAACTTTAAAATAAAAACAGACATGAAGAAAAATTTAAGTTTTCTTGAAAGTAAGCTGCAATATCCAACTATATGTCAAATCTTACAAAGCTAGATCTATGAATCTGAACAACAGATTTCATGATAACACGAGTAATATATCAACCGCTGTTGATCAGCAATTCTTGGTCTGAAAACCTATAATATGTACTATTATATGTTGCCTTGTATATTTCTTTGTTTATTCCTTTTGCTCTTGCTTTGCTTTTGCTTTTCAAAATTAATTTAAATTTAAAAAACCAGCCAGGCATGGTGGTTCACACCTGTAATCCCAGCACTTGGGAGGCTGAGGCAGGAGGATCAGTGCGAGTTCAAGAGCAGGCTGGGCTACAAAAGTGAGCTCAAGGCCAACCTGCACTGCATAGTGAGACCCCCGTCTCAAAAAGGCAATAAATAAATAAATAAATAAATAAATAAATAAATAAATTTTAAAAACCATTTTAGTTTGCCTGATTTTTCTGTTACCCATTAGTATTTGATGGTGTGCCATCTAATCTTCATGTATTTCTATGGTTTCTGCATTTTTGTTTTTGCTGTTATTTTCTCATTTCATTCTGCTGTGATCTGATAAGACTGCATACATTTGTCAGTTATTTTGAATTTTTTTAATTATTCTTTAAGGCCTAATATATTTTCTGTAGGTTTAGAAAGCTCTGTGGACTCCTGATAATACTGTTTATTCTACTATTATTAGATAAAATACTCTGTGGATATGATGGGTCCATTTATTAAATATTATGGTTGAACACTGCTATTTCTTATTTAATTTTTGCATTGTTGCACATTACTAAGAGGGAAGTATTAAATCTCCCACTATGACTCTTCCGTTTTCTGCCCTGTTTTTGCATTAGGAAGTTTTTGCTTTCAAAACTGTGAACAGCCTTATCAGGGCACATATATATTTGCTTGGAATTTTTAGCAGCAATAAAATAAATAGAAATAAGGGCCAATAATCTAAAAAGTTATAAAATTTTATTTATATATATATATATATATATATATATATATATATATATATCAGCAATGTTACACATTTGGTAAAAACATGGAAATATCATCAATGGTAATGATTATAACAGAAAAAAGAAATCAGTGAGCTGTAAATTAAGTGATGAAAATTAGAAAACCTAATTCAACCCAGCAACCAGGCCTGGTATGTGAGTGTGACTGCCCTGGCCTGCTGGAAACACATTTGACCCAACAACCAGGCCTGGCATGTGAGTAGAACTTCATCCATCAGGCAGGCCTAATGTGGAAAACTGCTTCAGAACTCCCTGTAGAAAGACTAGACATAAGACTCACCCAGATGATGCAGGCAGAACATTTTTGTCAAAGTGGTACCAAAGTTTCACCTCCAAGGACTGCAGCAGGAAGAAGTAGAACTCAGCAGCCAGACCCAAGCCATATCCTCCTGGATTAGTTGGCACTTGGTAGATCCATATCTCATACTTAGTTAAGAACTCTACCAAAACTCTACACCAAAGGTCAGAAGGCATGGCTATACAAAATGACAAACAGAAGGAGCAAAATGGTCTCTTAGGCCCTGAGCCCACCCAGAACAAATACAGGAGAGAATAGCATAGAAGTAATTGGAAATCATACACCTGAAATCTCTGAAATAGTAACATCCAAAGTAAAGAAAAATTTATAGAAAGGTATAGAGGAAATCAGATCAGAAATAATTTCTGAAGTGAAAAAGAAATACTACCTATAACAAAAGAAGTACTAAGTACTTTTAAAGAAGACACTGATAAAAATAGAGAAGAATGGGAAAATGATGGAATCCTTGAATGAGCAATACAGGAAAGCAATAGACTTCAGGAAACAGATTCAAAGTGCTATATGGGAACTTAAAACTTCAATAACAAGCTGGCAAAATTGTTTCAATGAAAGTGAAAATAGACTTTCAGGTCTTAAAGACACCATTGCAGCTAGGGAAGAGGTAAGAACAGATCTCTTAATAACAACTAGGATACAAGAAGAAATAATTCAACAACTGTAAGATAATACAAAGATCAATAGTGTAAGACTAATAGGCATCAATGAGAAAGAAGGAGTCTGTACAAATGATACAAAAAGAAAATGGGAAGAAGAAATAGCATAACACTTCCCAAATATGAGGAAACAATTTGACATTCAGGTAACTGAAGTATATAGGACTCCAAACAACATCAACCCTATTAAAACTACACCCAAACATATAATAATCAAGATCCCAGAAATTCAGCACAGGAGCACTATACTAAAAGCTGCTAGAGCAAAGAAACAGATTACATTTAAAGGAAAACCCATAAGAACAACAGCAGATTTCTCTTTACAAGCCATCAAGTCAAGAAAAGCATGGAGGAAAGTATTTTAAGTCTTGCGAGAAAACAAATTCCAGCCCAGACTGATATAACCTTCAATACTCTTTCAAGTTCAGTGGAAATGTGAAATACTTCAAGGACAAAGAACAACTAAAGAAATTAGTGACAAAGCCAACCCTGCATAGTTTACTAAAAGATATTCGAGAGAAGGATCAAAATGATCACAACTCCATGAAGGAGAATGTAAAGAACCCACCAAATATGGAAAACAGTTAAACACAGGAGAAAAAGGTGTACAAAAAATTATTTATCACTGGTATTTATTAACTTAAGCATAAATATTTTTGAAATAATTCATATGCATAAAAAAATGTTAAATTTTCACCTTTTACATTTACCTCCATTTATATATCTTTAATGAAAGTGTGGTAATTTGCCATTCTGAGATATCATTCCATCATCTAAGAAGTCTTCCCACAGCTCTTTAAGAACTTTGAGATCAGACTCCATAACCTGGTGAACAAAGCCATTCTTGTTCTGTGTCCTCGCCCATCCACACAGATCGCTCTTCACCCTGCCCACCTTCACACTCTCCTTCATGACTCTTGACTACTAGAAGCTCCTGAATGTGCTTTGAGGTTTCATGTTTCTCTCCAGTCCACCCCAAAAAGCATCTCCCCAAAAGTATCTTTCTTCATTCAGAGTTCAGCTAAATCAACGTCCTTTAGGAGTCTTGCTTTCTGCAGAGGCCCAGCTCAAAGAATTCATCTTCTTTCTGAAGCTGAAAGGTAATTTCATTTAGGTATTTATAGCCACAATTCATTTGGTAATGCATCTTTTCCCATTTTGCAGTCTGTAAACGTTCATGACTGCGTATTACCCATCTTTGCATATCTAGGCCTTCAGCTGTGAAAGGCACATCTGATATGATCAATATCATAAATGTTTGTGGGATGACAAAATACACAGTAAGAAAATGACTAATCTGTGACTGTCATTGTTATTTGCTCTTTTCATTTTTTTCTGTATAGTTTTCCTACTCTCCTCAAGTTTATTACTCTATGTAAGTTTCTTAAGGGCCACTGTTATATCTCAGTGAACTAAGTGTTTGCTTAGGTAAGTGCAGGGCCAGTGTTTGATCCCTAACCCTACATACCACACCATCACTGCCCCCAGGTGCACTGAGCCATTGGTGGAATCTGGGCATGGTGACACATGCCTGTCATCCCAGCATTAGGGAGGAACAAATCAGGAGGATCACTATGAGTCTGAGCTGTGAAGCGAGACTCTGTGTGGGAAAAAAAAAAAAAAGAAAAAAAGAAAAGGAAGAAAAAGAAAAGAATAAAGAGTAAGTAAATAAATAAAAATCTGAAGACAGAATATTTGTGAAAAGAAATTAAGCCACAAGGATTCACATGTCTTACTTTTGAGACAAGACATTTTAACGTGGTGTGGCTGCTTTGGAAAGAGTTTGACAGTATCATGAAAAGCTAAAAATCTCTCTACTGCATGGGCTTTGGCATATAGATATACTAGATATTAACAGAAGATAATTAAAAAGTGTAACAAGCATGTGTCTATCTGTGTCCGTAGAAGGGTCAGATTTTAAATTGTGCCAATACTGGATACACACAGAAAAAAAAAATGCACTAACAGTGTATGCCTGACATTTAAAATGCAATAATTAGTATTTACTTGCTAAATTAGTACTATAGAATTTATATAATGTATAATGTTGTGATGTTACGAAAGTCAGTAACTGCAAGTGGATGAGAAAAATTTTTATAAAAGCAGTTTCTGTGTCTACATTATTGATGTTAAACTTATGCATATCGAAAGAGAAAGTTAAAAACTTGAATATTAAATATGCTACCAAATGTTAAATCAAAGAAAATAGTTGTAGAACATAAACAAAGGAAAAAAGAAGAGAAGGAAAACATTACAAAAACAAGTAACCACACATAAAAGTACATAAAACACAAAGATTAAAGGACTAGTTAACCTAATATATTCCTGAATTGTTACCTCAATTAAAAATATCAGGAAAGAAATTTTGTTACATATTTTAACAATAAATTGATTAGAAACCATTCTTTTTCTTTAAAACCTAATTGCTGAACATATTATATGATACTATTTTGAACACTGTAAGTAGCAAATTTATGTGGAATTAATGTGAATAAGTATTTTATATCATATATTAGCACATGTGATTTTCGTTTAGGGTGAAAACGTCAATGCATAGCAACTGTTTTGGAAAACCAAAACAAAACAAAAATTCATTGTTTCTAAGAAGAAATAAATATAAAAGAAAATATCATGATAGACTCATTAATGGGTGCAGAAAAGAAAGGAGAACTAGATTACTCAGGATCCTAGATTACTTTTATCATTTAACCAGCCTTGCCATTTTTTATTTTTCTGGCTATACCAAGACCTTTCTTTTTTCTTTCTTTCTGTCTCTCTTTCTTTCTTTCTTTCTTTCTTTCTTTCTTTCTTTCTTTCTTTCTTTTCTTTCTTTCTTTCTTTTTTGTGGTACTGTGAATTGAACTCAGGACCTTGTGCTTGCCAGGTAGGCGCTTATGCCTCTGAGTTAAATCCCAGCTCTTTCTTTCTTATTACCTTTCATTCTTTCTTTTCTTTTTTCTTTTTTAGGTTGAAGGATAAGTACAGTTATTTATTCTGAATCCTTTGATTAACATTGCAAAGATGCTAAGTATTTTTGAGATATAAACAAAGGGCAGTTTCATCTTTAGGAAACAATGACATCAGATAGGCTTAACATGGGTTTACAACTTGTGTTATTAACTCACAAATATGTGTATATATATATATATATATATATATATATATATATATATATATATGATGCCCTAACCAGTCATATAACAATACAAAACTATATATGTAGTTTGTTTGTGTTTTTTTTTGTCTTTTTTGAGACAGGGTTTCGCTATGCAGTTCAGGCTGGCCTTGAGCTCACTTTTGTAGCTCAGGCTGGTCTCAAACTTGCACTGATCCTCCTGCCTCAGCCTCCTGAGTGCTGGGATTGCAAGCGTGTGCCACCACGCCCGGCTTATATGTAGTTATATATTTTATACACATATGCTATATACATATTAAGTTATATACCATATATGTTATATACACTATATATGTACAATATATGTAGTATATAGATATAGATGAATATATATTTATTTGTTCCTTTTTAAATTTTCATAATATACAGAACTTTCCTATTACTGACAGAAGAAATTTCTAGCTCCATTTATAATAATGTGTTCTCTAATTCAGCACATGTATGCTAAAAGGGTTTTGACTTCCTGAAATAAATATGTATCTCCTTTAAGTTAACTGTTTTCCACAGTTTTGAATTTTACTACATTACAATTTTTATTTATTCTATGAAACTTATTTTATTCATTTATTATTCTTGATTGTTCAATTGGAGATATTTTTCTTTTTTATTATTATGGCTGGCTCAGCCTGCCCTGGAGGTGGGGCTGGCACATGAGGTGGTGTTGAGGATTGAACTGAGATCCCTGCGGTTGCCTAAGCTTTCCTAAACAGGCACTTTAGACTGCTGAACCATCTCAGAGGCCCAGGAAATATTTTCTTTTGTAAAGTAAAATTTTATTTTTTAGATGAATACACTTTTTTTTTTTTTTTTTGCACTGAGGATTGACCTCAGGACCTTGCACTTGCAGGGCCAGCACTTATTCTACTGAGCTATCTCCCCAGCCCAGATGAGTACACTTTTAAAAACCACAGCTAAGGAACTTATAAGCTCACAGTAGGGAGATCATATAGTACTTCCACAAGATGGTCTCTGGATTTCCTATTTCTTTGTTTAATAAAATCTTATAACATTCTAATGTTTTTTATTTACTATTTGGTATGCTTTAAAATATTAAATAAGTACATATATAAATAAATACTTACAAACTTATCTCTTTAAACCTGGTGATTCAAATTTATTACTCTCCCCTAAATTTAAAACAGTATGATTAGTTATTGCTACTTGGCTTCGATTGGAAAAAAAAAAAAAAACATTTAAACAACTTGAGAAGCAATTTTCACTAGAGCTAAGACAGAATTTTTCTTGGTTATGTAAATACAAAGTATTTTCTGCTTAATTCATTTTGCTCATCCTGAGGTAGAAATTTCACTAAGCGTGTTAAGTCTATGAATCTGCGTTGCTATAGACAACTTAAAAGATGTGGAAAGCTAAAACAACTTCTCTTTACAATGGAATATATTTTGATAGATGTAAAAAAGTTGAAAAGTTAGAAAATCATAATTTGAAAGCCACAGTACAAATGATTGATTCAAAAAGATCAATAAATAATAAAATCATTGGGTAATAAGATCTTTATTTATAATACAAGAAAGAGAAAAATGGCAGGTAACATCATAAATGACCAAAGATAAGACTATGAATGGGGCAAATTTAAGTCCTCCCAGAAATACTGGGAAGAACATGACATCATCTAGCATAAAAGTAAAAAGAATAATTATCCAATTCCGATTAAGGGACATTACACAAAATAACTATCTTGTACTCTTAAAAGCTGTCAGTGTCGTGACAAAGAAAAGAAATTAATTGTTTCAAGTGGAAAAGGACTGAAAATATGTGAGGACTAAATGTCACATGTAATTAATATCAAATAGACTGTATTGCTTTAAAGTACAATATTTCAATAAATTCACATATTAAAATTTATAAGTAACATAATAGCATTATGTCAAGTTTAATGTCCACTTTAGATGATTGTGATTTGGTAACTGAATATCTTTTTTCCCTTTAGAAATTACAGTGTTGAAATATGAATGGATAACTTGAGCTTTCCCTCCAGTAGTTACAAAGAGAGAAACAGAGGAGATTAGAAAAACAATGGATTTCTTGAATTAGCAATATAAGAAAGAAACAGATCACATAAAGCAGATTCAAAGAGGTACACAAAAACTTAAAATCTCAATTACAGCTGGCAAAGCCATCTGAGTGAAAGTGAAGCTGGAGTTTCAGATCTTGGACACACTGTTGCAGCTAGTGAAAAGGTAGGAAGAGATCTCTTAAAAACAACCAGGATGCAGGAAAAAAAAAATAATTTAACATCTGCAATACAATGCATAGATGAACACTATGAAACTAACAAGTAGAAACAAGAAAGAAGAGATCAATACAAAGATGTAAAAAGTATAAGGGCAGAAGAAATAACAGAAAACTTCCCAAATATGGGAAAACATTTTGGCATTCAGGTAACTGAAGCATATAGAACTCCGTATAACATCAACTCAATTAAAACTACACCCAGACATATAACAGTCAAGATTATAGAAACCCAGCACAAGAACAATAATACTAAAAGGTGCTAGTGGAAAGAAATATCACATTTAAAAGAAAATCCACCAGAATAATGGCAGATTTCTCTTCACAAATCATGAAGTCAAGAAGAACGTGGAACAAAGTGCTTCAACTCCCCCATGAAAACAAATTCCACTTCAGACTGCTATACCCTTAAAAATTCCCCTTCAAGTTTAATGGAGAAAAGAAACACTTCCATGACAAAGAACAACTAAACATTTTTATAATGATAAGCAAATCTTACACAGAATACTAAATGATATTCTAGAGAGGGACAAAAATGACCACAAGTCCATGAATGAGAATGAAAAGAATCCACAAATGTTGCAAACAATTAAGCACAAAAGAAAAAGGCACAAGCAGCAACAGGTGAAGAACATGTCAAGCATAAGTCAATACATCTCAATTATAACTAGTAATGTAAATGGACTGAATTCTCGAATTAACACAAATAGACTGGTATAGTAGAATTAGTAAACAAAATCTAACAATGTGCAGTATATAAGAAACACACTTAAATCACTAAAAAAGAAATTCATAGGCTGAAAGTCAAAGGATACAAAACAATATTATATGACCCAACACCCCAGTAAAAAGCAGGGGCAGCAATCCTGTTCACAGATATTCTCTACTTGAAACCAAGAATGATCAAATTAAATAAAGAAGGCCATTGCATACCGGTTAGGGGAAAAATTCAAGATGAAGATGTAACACTTATAAACATGTATATAACCAACCTAGGAGCACCCAAGTATATAAGACAAATCTTAATGGACTTGAAAATTCTAATATCCAATACCACAATCTTAACATGAGACTGTAAAATGCCTTTTATCCCAAAAAGATAGGTCAACCAGACAAAAAAGTAGAAAAGAAGTAGCAGAACTGAACAAGAACTTAGAAAAACTGGACTTAGTGGACATTACAGACATTACACAGAACATAGTGTGTTCCAACAAACTACTTCTGTATACACATTTTTTATAGCTACACATGGGACATTTTCTAAAATAGACCAGTTAATGGTTTATAGGTGATCCCTAAGTATATACAAGCAAACAGAAATTATCCCACACATATTATTAGACCACAGTGCAATAAAACTGCAAGTAAATGATAATGGACAACAGAAAAACTCCATGAACACATGGAAATTAAACAGCAACCTCCTCAGCAACCAATGAAGATGAAATTACACAACAAATTAACCAATATCTATAGCTTAACAAAACTTCAAACAAGACTTAACTGGAATTTATGGGACACAATGAAAGTAGTACTTAGAGGAACATTTATAGCTCTGAACTCACACATTATAAAAACAGAATGGGAACAAATAAAAATTGTAATGCTGCAATTAGGTTGTCTAGAAAAGGAAGAACAAACCAAACTGAAAGCCAAAAGATGGAAGAAAATTATAAAGATTAGAGCAGAAATTAATTCAATTGAGGCAAAGAAACAATACAAAGAATCATAAGCGCCTAGCTAACCTCATCAAAAAAAGGAAAGAAAAAAACTCAAACTCAAGCAAATAGGGATGAAAAGGACAAAATTACCACAGACCCAGTGGAAATTCAGAAGATCATTACTAGCGACTTTGAGAATCTTTACTCTCACAGAATTAAAGACACAGATGAAAGGGACACATTCCTAGAAAGCTACAATTTGTCAAAATTGAATTAAGGAGATAAGAACACTCAATAACCCAATAACAGATAACTAAATACAAAATGTAATAAAAATCCTACCAATAAAGAAAAGTCTATATCCTGATGGATTCACAGCTGAATTCTACAAAAAATTTAGAGAAGGTATAATCCCAATAGTCCTTAAACCCTTCGGTGAAATAAAAAAAGGAAGCAATCTTTGCAAAGTCATTCCTAGAAGCATGTATTATATTTCTGATACCAAAAGCAGACAAAGATGCAACTAAAAAAGAGAACTACCAGCAAATCTATCTCATTAATATAGATGCCTAAATAAAATCCTCACGAACAGAATTCAGCAAATCACTAAGAATATTATACAGCATGACCAGGTAGCATTCATCCCAGGAATGCAAGGATGGGTCAATATATGCAAATCTATGAATGTAATACACTATATCTATAGAGCCAAATTCAAAAACTGCATTATCATCTCAATTTTTTTGTTAAGCAGAACATATTTATTGAGGAAAAGAAAACTCCTGTCTGAGAGACAAGAGGAAGCTCCTGAGTGGCTGTCCCTAGATGATCAAAAAGTCCAACAATCATTAATGTTGAAAGTCCTACTAAAAATTATGACATATGGCCTTTACCTCAGTCTGATAAAAACCATGCATGCAATCCAACAGCGAACACAATCTTAAATGGGGAAAAGCCAAAGTCTCTTACGCTCAGGTCTGGTACAAGACAGGTATCACCACTTCTATTCAGTATAGTTTTGGGATCATTAGCAAAAGCCATTACACAAGAGAGAGAAATAAAATAAATAAGATTAGGTAAAGAAGAAGTTAAACTATCATTATTCTAAGACGACATGATATTCTACTTGGAAGACCCTAAAACTCCACTAAGAAGCTACTAAAATGAATATGCAAGTTCAGTAGCATAGCGGGATACAAAGCAGACAACCAAAGGTCAATAGCATCCTTCCAAATACACTGAGAGAGAAATTAGAGAAACAGTATCTTTTATAGTAGTACCACGGAAAATGAAATACTTTGAATTAATCTAATGAAAGACTGAAAGATCTATTAAATGAAAACTACAGTACTCTGAAAAAAGAGATCGTGGAGAATTTTGAAAAAGGAAAAATATTCCCTGCGTCTGGATAGGAAGAATCAACATTATGAAGATGGCCATACTTCTAAAATTGCTACACAGACTTAATTAATGCAATCCCTATCAAAATACAATCACAATCCCTCACTGACCTAAAGAAATCATTTATAATGTTTATTTAAAACTAGAAAAAAACACCTAGAATAGAAAAGACAATCCTAGGTACCAAAATTAAGTCAGGAGGCATTACAATTCCGGACTTAAAATTATACTCCAAATCCACAGTGATAAAATCAGCATGGCATTAGGAAAAAAAAAAAAAAAAAAAACAAAAAAAAAACAAAAAAAAAAACACATGAGGAGCAGTGGAATAGATTAGAAGATGAAGAAGCAAGACAAACACATATACCTATGCTATCTTGACAAAGGTGTCTGTTTTGGTTTGTGTCTATTTGTCCCCCAAAAGCCTCATGCAATCATGGGACGCAGACTTTGAGTTTGACACTTGATCCATGATCCACTGGGATTATGTGTTTTAGTATTGATGAGATTATTTGTCTGAATACTGCTGGGAACTATAGGTGTGGCCTGAGGCAGGTAAGCTAAGGCAGCAAGCCTGATGTAGTATAAAGAGAGACAGAGAGAAAGACTCATCCTGTTGTTCTCTGCTCCCTTGGTTGGTTTTCTCTGTCACCATTTTTGTTGCTGTTCCTCCACCATGAACTGGATGCTCTCTGCCCTGTTCCACTCAGCCTTGGGCCAGCCAAATATGGACTGAAACTCCAGTAACTGTGAGCTAAATAAATCTTTCCTTCCTTCATTTTGAGTGTCAGGTACTTGTCCTTGCAACGAGTAAAAAGTAACTAAGACAGTGTCAAACATTTTTATCAGAAAAAAAGACAGCTTCTTTAACAAATGGTGTTGGAAAAACTGGCTCTCCACATTCTGAAAACCAAACCCTGACCTAGGTCTATCACCATGCACTAAACTACAGTCAAAATGATTAGAGATCGAAATAATAAGACAGAAATACTAAACCTCCTGGAAGAGAAAGTAGGAGTAATTCTTGAAAGCACTGGGGTAGGCCAACAGTTCATGGACAAATATCAAAATGCACATGTAATACTTGAAAAAATCAACAGCTGGGACCTCCTCTTGCTGAGAAGTTTTTCATGTCTAAGGAAATTACCAGCAGAGTGAAAAGGCAACCCACAAATTTGGGGAAAAAAAAATGTAATTAATAAGTATTCAGGCAATGGTCTTTTATGTAGAATTTTAAAGAACTAAAAAACATTAAGGTCCCAAAAATTCAAAGACCCATTTGAGAAGTGGGCACCTGAGATGAACATACTCTTCTAAGAGGAGGAAATACTAAAAGCTAATAAATATATGAAAAAAATGTTCCACATCACTAGTCATACATGAAATGCAAATTAAAACAACACTTAGATACCATCTCAACCTGTAAAGAATGGCTATCATAAAGAAGCCAACTAACACCAAATGTTGAAGTGACTGTGCGGAAAAAGGAATATTTTTTGACTGCTGGTGGTTATACAGACTGCTGCAACCATTATGGAAATCAGTGTGGAGACTCCTTAAAAAACTAGGACAGGAAATCCCATTCAATCTAACTATCCCCCTGCTGGGAAATTTCCCAGATGACTTGAAAACATTATGTCATAGTTATGTTTTGCACCTATGTTTATAGCAGAACAATTTGTGATAGCCAAATCTTGGAAAGAATCAAAAATCCTGTCATCTGAAGAATAGTTGAAAAAATGTGTTTTTATATAATGGAATATTTTACAGCTATAAATAATGATAAACTCAAAGCTTTCATATACAGGTGGATGAATTTTGAACAGATACTCATACGTAAAATAAACCAGACTTATATTTTTATGTCTTATATTCTCCATAGTGTAAGATCTCAAAAGAAGTAATAAAAATGGAAAGGCATAATACAGCTATATGGGGATCAAGAGTTTAAGGATTAAACAACAAAAAGCCAGCAAGCAGAAAATTTAGAAAACATGGCAAGGGCAACACCATGCACTTATATACATAGGATGATTTATATAATGGTGCTAAGTCTCCAATAAGTCTTTGAAACTAGCAGTTAATTAGTAGAATTTTCACTTTTACTAACTATATATGCTAATATCTGTGACGCAAGAAACTACACTGAAGATAGCGATGTGTAATACTAAAACGATGTGTGGAATTCCTATCATTCTGATTTTTGAGATGCATGATGCTTCTAATGTCATCTCAATTATTGCTATATACTCTCTCAAGTAAATTTTCTTTTTTAAAAAAAATGGGGTAAAAAGAGTAATAAAAAAGAATAAGAGATAATGAAAAGAATGCCATAGGGCTTACTTGCTACAATTCTGTATATGGTTAGATTTCTAAATTTCTGTGTAAAAATGTGTAATTGTTATTTTTATCACATTCTAAAGGGATTTATTAGAATATCACTGATTGATGGAAAATAACAGTTCCATGTGAAGTTTAAGCACTTGATATTCAGAAAGACTGTGATGTTCAGCTCAAGTTCCTATGTTATAGGGTACTAGTAGCACTAAGGTTCTCTTCTGGAGGGTTAACAACTTTAGTTTGCAGACCAAAATACTAGAGAAAAAGAACATCTACAAAAGTAGCCAATATTTTGGCACTAGCCCCTCTAAGTCAGTGAGGACTCAGGACGTAAGAGGCCTTGTACTGTAACATTGTATAACTCAATGGTGTCCCAGATTTTCTGTTCGGGACATTACAGGACCACAGAGGAAAGGGACTGATGATGTATAGTGTGCCCAAGGAGAATCACCTAGAGAGGAAACATTCTCTCAGGCTTTCGCAGAGGTCAAATTGATCAAGCAATGGCTGTGACTCATCCAGATGGCTGACTTGTAGAGATAAGAAACATGAAAGGAAGAACAATAAACAAAGCTTAGGGTGGGTTGTAATCTGTTACTTAGGGATTTTAGAAAACTAGGGTTTAAAAAGGTGTAACAGCTTATCCTCATCGATGTCTCCACCTTTACTTGAGACATTGTGTAACAGCTGATCTTGAGTGATATCTCCACACTTAAAAACTTGAGACGTTGGTGACTATCCCCTCTCCTCCCTGTAAATCTTCTATTGTATGACCTAAATAAAAAGGAGATGCTTATAGAGTTCTGGGTTCACCTCAAGAGAGACACATCTCAAAGAGACCTCTGAAGCTACATTCATCGACTCTTCTTGTCGTTTCTTTCAGCTCCAGATCACAACATAGAACACTGACACAGACAAAAGTTCTACAGAACACTGTACATGGTTTCAAGATAAAGCCTGAGGGGATTTGACTGGCCTTGTCAAATACAAAGGTTACATTTTTTGTTATACAGGTCTTGGTTTAACTTGGTCTTAACAATTGAGCAGAGAAGTTTAACCATAAGATATAAAAAGTAAAGTCACATTAATATGCTGAACTATAAATGGCTCAAGCTAGCATCTTCCAACATTGCCAGTTCTGCCGATAACCCACTACTACTATTGACTGCTGGACAATACATACAACTACTTTCTCTTAACTCAATGAGAATTTTTTGTACTAATAGTGTTTCTAAAATTTATCACATCTGCATAGTGTACTCTGAGCAATTACTATTAAGACCACAATATGCATTGTATTAATTATTTTGGCTGTCCTAACTTATTTTGAAACTATTTCATTATTATTTCTTTAATAAATAAAGTAATAAAATTTTAAAAATAAACAAGAATTTGAAGCAATTGTGATAAAATTTGGTGTTTATGAAATATTGAAGATCACACCAAAATTATTTATATAGTGCTTTACTTTACTTTTGTAAGTCAGGAATTATTTTTAATTTTCTAAAATATAATAGCATAATCTCAAATTATTCTTTCATTCTCACTAGTGGACAAAGTTTGATACTTCTCTTTTCCAGTAGGTCCAGAATTTGCCCATTTCTTCACACCTGTACTGACACATCTTTGTCAGACCACCATGATCCCTACTTGTGTTATTTCAGGCAGGTGCTTAGGCCACTGAGCTATATCCCCCAATCCTTATTTGGGTTATTTCAGTAGCATATGTTACAGTCAAACCTCTGACCCCTTTTAGTCTATTCTCATAAAATGCATCAGAGTTCTTCAGATGAAGCAAGTAACAGGTAATGTCATTTACTTTTTAAACTACCTAATGGAATGCCTTCTTGAGTAAAAGTCAAACTCTTAACCACATTTATGGTATGTTATTCATGGTATCCAAACCTGTATCTTTTTTAAGAAAAGCAGTATTATCAATAACCATATGAAAAACAACACTGTAAGTCAGTTTAGGCGAGTATATACTACCTTAATTATAAAATATTATGTGATCCCTGTTACATTTTTTATCTTTTCCTACTTCTTGATTTATGCTCTTATGCTTAAGTCATCGTTTCCACTTCTCTCTGATGTACCTAATAATCTTATACCACAGGGTTTTTTTTTTTTCAGAGAATGTTTTCTTTTCATGGATGATCTTTCCACAAATTTCTTTACAGGGTGTTTATATCTGTAGAGTTTATGGCCTGAAGTCAACTTTTTAATAATGCTCCTTTAGACATCCTACCCAAAATTTCAATACTGTTCCTCAACAACTTATATTTATCTTCTATGCCTTATTTTATTATTTATCAAATTAAATAGAATATATGTTTTAAGGGTTTATCCTGTTATCTTCATTAATTATAATCCATATTGCTGCATAACACAACAAAAGACAGGTGATATCGATCTGTTATGATTATATATTCAAAGCTTCTTCAATAATATCTAGTTTTCTGACAAAAAGTTAAAATTCTTAAATGAATCAAAAATGAATTTCACCCATTTTGATTTTACTGGAATCAGAATTTTCAATGAAAATTTACCTGATATTTAAGGAAAAGAAATTTCTGAATTATATTTTGAAACAACCTACTTCTTCACTATGACATCTATATCTGTCTATATCTATTTTGCATGCCAATAAAATTGGTAATTTATCATTTAAGACAACTACTTGTGTTAGAGTTTTAAAATACAAATAAGGGATCCTGGGTAATCTTCATAAATTCTTCTTCCTTAAGACTTATTGACATGGATGTCACCCCATTGTTTGCTTACCTTTTGCTGATAATCAATTACAAAATATGATTTTGTCTTATTTTTTCCAAATATGTGTTTTACAGCTCATTGTAGGTTATATAGAGATCTTTTATTTGGTGATTAATTATTTCTTTCGTAAGCTATTACAAGATGTTTGGTGATTTTTTTGTCTCTTAAATATAATGTTTTATATTCTGTCATAATGCATATGCAGTAGCATCTTAAAAGGTATAGGAAATAAGAAGTGTATAAGAAATTCAAAGATGAATTTATTAACCTAATTGTAGATTAGAAGTCAAAACTGTGGTTTAAATTCCAGAAATATGCGATATGGTTGCGAAACAATTTCATAAAATAATAAAATTTAAGATCCCTTTTATATGAACACTATGAAATAGAATGAAATAATAAAATGTAAGCACTGAATATAATGCTATTCTTAACCATACAATAGGCTGTCTGTTATTAATGCAATCTCTTATTATTGGGTTTTATTTTTATTGGTCATGATTTTTTGTCCAGTAATTTCTATGTGCATGCATATTTGTGTGTATTTTCAAAAAGAGGATACAGGTCCATACCTCTCATGATACATTTTGTATCATGTGTTTCAGTTCATAACATATCAATAAATTTAATGTTGTAACATAATATGCATAAAATTAATTTTAATGAAATGCACAGCATTCCATCTATTGATGGTATATAACTTAATTAAATGTCACAGTACAACTGAGCAATTAATTAAAAAACTTTTTGACATAAAAATATGATAGAGTAAAATAAGACAAGGCTAGTTCTAAACTCATACTGGATATAGAAATATATAAAGCCATTTAAAAGCAAGTTTGAAAATATATTAAAGACTTTAAACATATTCATTCTCTTTGACCCAACATATCCCTTTCTGGGAATCTTTCCTAAAAATATTTATCAGAATTGAGGACAGAGATTTATATACAGAGATTTTCATCCTGCCATTATTTATGGCAACAAGCAGCTGGACACCATCCAAATGTCCTGCAGTGAATGATTGTATGATAATGCATTCATTAAAATAGAGAGGAGACAGACACTATAAAATTTGCTGAAGTAAAATTTTAAACATATGAAAAATGCTCATAACATAATGCTAACAGGAAACAACAGATTTTATATTTATACAATTATAGCAACTATATGAAATACAATATACTTAAAATATTAATGATTATCTCTATTAGAACTATAATTGACTTTCATTTTTCACTTCTACAATAGTGTTTATATATTTCACAGTAAGCTAAAAACCAAAGTTAAATAATAAAAAACTAGTATTAAGTAACTATTGCATTAAAACTAGTGCTAAATAACTAACACATTAAAACTAGTACAAAATAGCATGTACCTGGTAAACAATGGTAAACAATGATTGTCCTTTTACACTGATGATATGCAACCTTGTTGATGAGCACTGCACTATAATCTCAAAGGCAAGGGTAGGCTATATCCAAGTATTTTCAGTTTTTCTTGGCTCTATGGAGCATTTCCAAATTGCACTGTTGTAAAAGGAGAACAGAGCTAAAGTCTTATGAAGTTACAGACTAATGAACAGTAGCAGCAGGTTCATCCTCAATCCAATTACTTGGAAAGCAATGTACCATATCTAGTTAGTGAT
The DNA here is from genome assembly GCA_004027025.1 of Myocastor coypus. Classification (NCBI taxonomy): domain Eukaryota; kingdom Metazoa; phylum Chordata; class Mammalia; order Rodentia; family Myocastoridae; genus Myocastor; species Myocastor coypus. Next base: position 110,497 of record PVJA010000997.1, read on the forward strand.
ATTGTTTAATATTTAATCCTCTGAAACTAAAGCAAGAACATTAAAGTTCTATAGCAAACCCTAGAAGCATGAAAATATAATATCAAAGTAACAGATCTTAATATTTCTAGAGAAAAAGCAAAACCCTTTAAAATTATTCTCACCCAGGCTGCACATGTGCTCTTACAGCAAGAGAACAGAGAATGCGTTCAGTCCTTTTTGTTTCCTTCTGCCTAACAAAAAAATAAAAATAAAAAATAAAAAAATAAAAAAATAAAGCTACATTAAAGTTGTTTTAGTCTCTACATTGTATGCCTAAGTTCTACAATGAAAGTTACCCTATTATAAATGAATGCTACAGTCACAATTGTTTTCAATTTCAATATTTTAAGAGCAGTATGTAATAAAAACCTAGGAGATTCTTCTTTAGACTTAATGTTATAGAAACTATTCATTCCTATTGCCTGGCTCTCACAGCAAGAGAAACGGAGCCCTTAAAGTTACTGTCTTAGTCTCAACAAGGAATAAGATTACTCCCCAGTTATTTAGGAGGAGACACAAGCTCTTGCACTACTAGTGGTAGAACTTGAAGGTACCAATTCAGTTCTTAATGATAAATTTATGTTGAGACTATTGCGGGATATATGACTATTCAGTGAGTTTGCGTTTACAAGAATTCGACATTGGCTAATTCACTACAACTAGAGTGTGGCTTAAATTCTGACCAAACCTCATTTTTATTGGAATTCAGTTGAGCTCTTTAATTTCAGTTACTTTCTTAAAGCTATCACATCACACTTTCTTCTCCCTCTTCTTAAGCCCCATTTCATATGTGTTAAACTCTTCCTCACAATTTAAGATCAAGTCAGAGAGATTATATGGAGGGGTGTGGTGTCTGATTAATAACATCATACCCAAATTTGGAAGGCCCATGCACTATAGAGACCTATTTATTTTTGAAGTAAATAAAACAAAAGAAGCACTGTCCTCATGAGAAAACAATATACAACTTTATTTGTAAATAACTTCCCTTATGAAAGAGCATATGACCTAATGGAATTATCTCTTAAGAAAGCTTTTATAACTCATCAAGGATTCTTCAAAATTAACTAACGCCAGGGCTAATGGATTCTTTTTTCTTCTTTTTTTTAGGATTTAAAATTTAAATTAGATTAAAAGCTACTCTTCCTTAGCCAGTAGACAATGATAATATAATCAAAGACAGCAATATCTGCAGGTCTAGTATTATACAGAATGTGAGCTCAAGCCCACTTCCCATAGCAATTATCATTTCTATACAGGCCCAAAGTCCTTTGGACAACACCTGTGCTTCTGTCCTGTAGGCTCTCTTGGCCAGTAGGGCCCCTGCTGAGTGCATGTGCAACGGGTTAAAAGTAATGAACAATCAATGCACCATGAGAGGAGCCTTCAAGACTTACAGGAGCTGGTAGCTCTAACATCCCTACTCTCAGGGTGAGATAGCATAAAGCAGCAGGATACTGGCCTTTGTAACTCCATTTGTATGAATTGCAGTGGAAATCAGTAATATACAAATTCTGAAACTTTTTTCTTCACTTGCCACTAATGCCTTTGTTCCTCTATAAAAATTTCCTGGAAAAAGATTTCCCAAAGCATGAACCTCTAAATAAAGGACTAGGTTGCTGGACTGGAAGGTCCGTGCCTGGAGAAATACAAACTAAGTGTCCTACAGAATGGGAGAGTACAGATTGGAGTAATAAAATCACCACCAAAGGAAATCCAAGCAAGCACCAGCAGCAGAGATAACATTATGAAATATCCCTTGATCTCAGAATTAAGTTATTTGACTCCTCAGCATGAGCACAGTTAAATTCAGCATATGTGATGGAAAAGAGGGGAAACTTTCACTGCGGTGTCTGTATTTTTCCAGAAGCACTGTACTCCAGCTTTCTGAAACAGAAGCTATTTCCTATATCCTCTGTGTACTGACAGTAGAATCTCAGTCTACAATTGTGGCTCTCACTGAATCATTACCCACTATTACCACCCAGTGCAATTCCAGTCTTAGTACCTTTTACTATACAAATCCTCCCTGCAGCCTCCATCTCTGCTCTCAAGGCATGACTGGAAGCTCTTGATAGATCCTTACTTGTTTGACTCGCTTTGCTACTGGCTTTCTTTATTTCCCACTATTCATTTCACCTTGTTGATATGTTCATAGGGTCAGAGAATCCTAGCAGCTTTGATCTAAAAAATGTCCCTGGCATCCTAGTCTAAATTCCAATTTCCTTTTCATCTTCAGTTTCATCCTTTGAAAATTCCTATTATTGAACATATAATGGTATTATGTGAAAATAGATTAAGATGTAGTGCCTAGTTGAGAAATGGAACTCAATACTCTACTGAATGGATAACAAGAGTGAGTCTAACATAAAAGCTAAAGATGCTGCATCTTCCAAATGCATAAAAAATAAATAGCAGTTAGTGTTTCAGGGTATTTACCCTAAAACTAATTTAATGCAAAATATCACTGAAGTTTTGCTATACTACTAATTGAGTAAAGAGTGCCCACACTCATTGTAACATTTAGTCTTTATGATGTTTGCCTTTTCTATGTAGTTTACTTGGGAAAAGTTTAGTAAAAGAATTAGAATGATATATAGCTCCAAAGCAAAACAAAACAAAGAATAGGGGAAATATAGATTAAAGTATCATTAAATTCATTTCCTAATATTTGGGGCAAACAGTTATTCTAAGAAGAGAAAAGAACATTTTATTTTTAGCTCAAAGAACATCCTTAAACATATGTTAAATATATGAATGTTTTGGAACTAAGAATAAAGAAGAAATGCATGTTTTTCCCCAAGTAACTTGTAGATACAGAGCAAACGAATGAATCAGCTGGAGAAGTGCAGTTTTCATTATGGAGTATGCAAGTGTTCTAAAGAGCCAAACGTTTTACTCCTCCACTAATATAATATGTAATGTTTTAAAATCTACTACGTTAACTGTATAAAATTGTAATTGTCATGTACAAAATTAAGAGGAATCAACACGTATTTAACCTAGCAATATACTTTCTCTTACAAAATATCACATTAAAAAGCTTATGTAATGTAGTCCTAGGATTTTCTTTCTTATTTTATGAGCTACTTAACAGTGAAATTACAATTTGTCTGTGAAAAAGATAAGAAAAATTGAAATATATATTCCAGAATTGTAAATGTGAAAAATGAGACAATACTTTTGAGATGTGATATATATTTGTTGTTGTTGTTTTGGTTTTTGTTTGTTTGTTTTGCAGGACCAGGGTTTGAACTCATGACCTTGCACTTGCTAGGCAGGCACTTGTGCATGGAATTTTCTCCCTGGCCCCAAAATGTAGTAGAAATTAAACAATCTTATTCAAGGCTAAAAGATAAGTTGCTGTGTTTGGACTGGAGAGAGAAAAGTCCTTCAGGGAATGATGACTAATACATGGTCATAATCTTCATCAAACTGAAGAGAGTTGTGAATTAACATCCATGTTCAGACAGCACTGTAGCTTTCCATTCCCTGTAAGTCTATAAGTTATAATCAGCTATTTAGTCATTATTGCACTGTTAGTACAGAACTACATATGTGTAAATAATGCAAGATTTATTATTGAATCCATTGTCTACACAGGATCATCAATTTGTAGACAACATACAATGATAATTCAAATTAAATAAGAATACATAAGCCCACACTACAATTAAGAACAATTTCATTGATGAAGAAAGCTTCCTATAAGAATATAAGCTGCAGTATACATGTAGGGCATTCAAGAAGTATTCACTTGGGAATCAAAGCCTTGGAGATAAACTGTAGGTTTCAGTAATTATAGAAATTGATAATTTTTATCTAGATTACTTGAAATAAAATGTATTGATTCACTTAAAAGGATTTCATCATTTTAGGCAATGAAAACCATATAATGGTAGTCCTGTAATGTCAGAATGATCAAACTTGGTTGGACATCCACTTTTTTGACATAAAGAACTTTTATACATTTGCCAGAGGCTGCTTAGTTGGACAATAAACTAAGAGCTTCTAAGTGAGATTTCTAACACTACTGCTATTAAGTTACAGTTAAACTGATAGTGTCATGTAAAATATTATCAATTAAGAAAATGTTATTTACCTATTAAGAGATAGGAGTTAAAAATATGTTTCATCTCTTTTGTACTTCTAATCCTTCTTTTGTTAATGTGTCAACAACTGAAAATCAAGGCCTATGAAATTATAACTCTGTAAATTCATGAAATGTTTGATGATGGCTATACATCAAATTGATTGTATTTGGTCTGTATGGGTAATTTAGGACAGACTGTCTGCCTTTTTCTATGGGATAACTTTCATAAGTGGATATACTTGCCACATGAAGAGCACAAACAGGAAAAAGATAAGCTATGCTGTTTCATCTTACTGAAGGATAATGTTTACCTCTGAGCAAGTTTAATTCTTTGTAACTGATTCTCTTTCCATCTTCCTCTTAAAATTTTTACTTCTGCATTTTTCATATACACATGTCTATAAATACTTATATACCATTATTTTTGACATTTGGGTAAGAAGAAAATGTAACTTTTAAACCTCCCCAGGATCATACAATAGGGTATTTTTTAATTAATTAGAGGTATAAATAAAAATAGAATACCTACTCAAGCTTTTTTGGTCCTAGTCCTTATTTGTTTTTATATAATCAACTTTCCTGAAGTAGAATTACTAGGCTACAGTATATTTATTCATTTTCTTATTTGCATTTTATATAATAACCAGCAACCTCCACTGTTCTTTCATTTTTGTTTCAGTGTAGGCTTGGAGATAGCATACATATTAAAACAAGATTTTCATACACCAGGAAGACTTCTTATTTTAATATATGTTTCAGAAATTCAGAAGTCAGAATTTACACAAAATGTTAGAAATATTTGTTTTTCCTACTGCATCCCTAAAATGTGTTTACACAAACACATAGAATGTCTTTAGTGGCATAAAAGTGTTCAGCATACACTTTTATTCTGCATTAATAACTTTCTATGTATGAGAGAAGTAATAGCAATATGCAAATAGGTACATTATATCTAAAATAATGGGAACAGATTGACTATAGGAATTAAAATCACCAGAGAAATGGATTTTCATGGCTTCCTAAAGGTTATTATATGGAAAAGGTATGAAATAAATCATAAATATTACTTTAAAAAGAATGAATATTTTTAGCTTGATTTAACAGAAATAGTCTTATGCTTCCTTTAAGGTACTTCTCCTTAGATTTATAGCACTTCTGAAATATTTTAAGTATATCTTTAAGTTGAGAATTGTGCTGATTTTGCACACAAGAAAATGAAATTTCTTCGTTTAATTTTTAAACAGGTTATTGTATTACTTATTTATTAAAGTAGCTCAGATACTGATTGCCGTATGTATGAAATAGAAGCTATTATGTATTCCATAAATTAGATTTAAATTTTGCTATTGTCTAAAATAAGCTTTTTTCAGTTAGCCAGTTTGCCACATATTTATAGATATTCACAAGACTGCAGAATTATATTTATTCAAAAATTGAATAGAAAGGAAAAACTGTGCTGTATCTAATTGCTGAAAGTTAAACATTAACTTATAGGCCCAACCACATTTACTGCAGAACATATAACACTTTCTGAAAATTTAAAAAAATGAGCAAATATTGTGCACATAAAAGTCAACAATATGTGGGTTTTACATCATACAACAATCAGTGATGCCTCCCCATACCCAGTCATATTCTGTCTCCCAAATCCAACTTGTGGCCCTCTTTCCTTGGAGTGTGTCACCATAAATAAACCATTCACGGGCTACAGAAGATTCCTAATGGAACTAGAAGATTTTAAAGGACATGGGGATGATCACAGTGTTGTTTATAGGACCACAAGATTACAAACTTACTTTGCAGTAGAAATGATTTCTCTAAAAAAGTGAAGAATAGTAAGGAAAAAAAATAAATGGTTATTCTTCCATTGTGTTTTGCTTTGTTCTGCATCTCCTACACTTCATGCTACAACTCTCCAACATACTGCTAAGTTCAGTGGGTGAATGTAATTTTGATCACTATTTGTTCCAAAGATTTGTGATAAAAGAATTATCATTATTTGTGGAATGTTGCATCTATACTTGCTTAAAACGGGGATGAGGCAGCTTGATGAGTTTTACAACATCCCAGGGTCTTATAATAATTTTCTCAAGGCATGTGCAAATTACATACAAGTAGGAAAGGCTTAAGTATGTTAATTGGTCTCAAAGACTAATGTTATATATAAAAATAATTTCACTTCGATTAGGTGAATATGCATTTTCTGCATCTGTTGACATCACGTGACTCTGGTCACATGATTACTGGTGTGGTGGATGATATTTGTTGATTTGCATATTTGAACTACTACTGCATCCCTAAGATGAGCCCTAATTGGTCGTGATGTGCGCTCTTGGTGATTTGTAGCATCTCTGTCCTATATCTTACTATAGTTTCAATCTATTTTACTAAGGAGATGACCTGTAGTTCTCTGTGTTGGATCCTTCTTTTGCTTCTATCAGGGCAGTATTTTCTTCCAACAATGAATCTAGGAATAATGCTTTCCTATCAATTTCATTAAAAATTTTGAGGTGTATAGCTATTAGTTATTCTCCAAATTTATTGTAGAATTTAGCAGTGAATCCAGGAGGGCCTGGGCTTTCCTTTGTTCATAGTTTTCACATTGTTTCTTCAATATCAATGGCATTTGAACTTTGCATCCCTAATTGCATGATCTTTTCTCTTTTTTTTTACAGGGTCTCACTACCCCGACTCATAGTGATCCTCCTGCTTGTACCTCTCAAGTGCTGGGATTACTGGCACATGCACCATGCCCAGACTCCACCATTGGCTCAGCTTGCTGTAGAATAGGGCCAGCGTGGCAGGCGAGGCCAGGAACTGAACCCTGGCCCCTGTGCTTCCCTAAGCAAGCTCTTAATCTGCCGAACTATACCGCTGGCCCTTGCATGATCTTTTCTTTCCTCTTTTGAAGTCACATTTATTCAACTCTTTCAAAGAACCAACTCTTCAATTCATTGATTCTTTGGATTGCTTTCTTACTCTCAATTGCATTAAAATTGTCTTATTCTTTCTAATTTCCCCCTATTCGTATGTTTTGGGCTTAAAGTATTCTTTGATTTCTAGATGTTCAACGCTAGGTTATTTATTTTAGCTTGTTCTGTTTTTCTGATGTATGAATTCAGCAATTGTAGGGCCACTTTCACTGGGTCCCATAAGTTTCAGCATCTTGTACTGGCACTGCTTTTTATTTATATATACTGCCTAGGTTCTTTTTTAATTTTATGGGACACTAGATGAATAAATCCATTTGTCTTAAGGTTTGAAATACCTCTTGGTTTGTTATCAAGTTCATCTATCTTTGTCTGACAATTGAGCATTGAGATCCTCCATTAAAATTGTATTAGTCTTATTTGAATTTTCAATTTTATTGATACTTATTTTATGTAGTTGTTTACACTTGTATTTGTTCCATTTCTCTCAGTTTGTTCCCTTAACAAATATGTAGTGACCTTGTTTGTCTCTTCTTGTCCTTGACCGGCGAAGAATCAGCGTGGGTCCTAGTGGGAGAGTGGGTATTATAGGAGGAAAATGGGACAAGAGACACGAGAAAGGGAGACAAGACAGGATTCTGATCAAGTCTCGTTTATTCAAAAAGGCGCCCGGGTATATATACGGGGCACAGGAATGAGGTAATTTCTGCTTGCCATATCAGCATGTATCCTAGGCAACGTTGGCGACCCGGAAACACGTCAGCAGATATCCAAGGCAATGGGGGAGGATTTAGAACATGTGATTTATGGGAAAATAGCAGGGGGTTAGAAAATAAAAACTAGAGGCTATCGCAAGATGATGATGTCATTACAAAATGGACGCCAGCAGTTTGGGCTCCCACAGGCCCCCCCTTTCTTAATATATATATAAAAAAAAAAATTTAATGACCATAATTCCTTGAGGGGACCGTGCCTGTCCTGGGTCAGGGTCTCCTCACACGGGGCCAACTCAGACCTTACCCATCACTGGAAGGCAGGGCAGCAAGAGGCCCTGTTCCTGTCTTAGGCAGCAGTTAGCACTGCGTGTGTGTCTCAGTTGCCCGTCTCTGGCTAATCAGTCTAGCACACCAAGGCAAGAAAATTTAAAACAATTATTTTGGCTCTTACTGGGTGTCATCATAGTTAGCTTTTTCAAGCTCTATCTAATTTTCTCTATTGGCCATCTCAAGCCTGTGATAGTGGACCTGTATAGATTGCTCAGTGCCCATTAGCATACAGATTTAAAAATTAAGGATGAAAAAGGAATAAAATAAAATGTTTCTAGGTGACCCCCTTGTAGGGTGCCATTCCCTCTGTTTTAATTAATGAGCATTTTACAGCTTATCATATTAGTTACGGCATTACTTTTATACCTAATGGCTATACTTTTTTGCTGCATGGTTGAGACCAACTTAAAATAAGACCTGTATAAATACAACTTTTGCTATTTGACAAGTTCAGCCAAATGTCAGGATTTATCTTGGAACCATGTATTAGACATAAAATGGAACTGCTATTTTTTAACAACCATGGATATTTTAGCATTTCAATCCCTATAGAATGTTAACAAAAACAATTACACAATTTTACAAAAAAACTTAGAAATCAAATCATATACAACATTGTAGCAGGCCATTTTTATGACATTTTGTGACATGTTTTAAATATTCTTGTTTCGTTTTAGCACAATGCTTTGTAAAAGGCAGAAGCTTTGAATTTGAGAAACTTTTGTCCCAATACATACTTTCGTCCCAATAAATGATCTGTTTTACATTTTGAAAGACCCATATATCTGGAATCATAAATATATTTAATATACCATGAGATTAATAACAGTAAATTATCATACTTATATGAAGAGCTTTGTTTTTTAATCTTTTTGTACCAAAATCATCTTTAAACAGAAAACTTTATTGTAATATTTTGAAAAACTTTTTTTTTTAAAAGTATAGCATTCTATTTATTATTTTTCTCAGAGTTTTCTTCAGTCCATTTGGACCCAGCTCCTTACATAGGCTTTGCTGGAGGTCGTGGGGCAGCACCAGCAGGTCTAAATTGGGGTGGAGGT